>WOUI01000114.1:0-92697 GCA_012184565.1 Aspergillus floridensis
TTGTGTGTGGGTCGCCTGGGGTTGTGGGGTGTGAGAGTGGGGGGGGGGGGGGGGGGGGGGGGGGGGGGGGGGGGGGGGGGATCATAGTCGTAAGCCTGTAGTTGTTGTGGATATACAGTGCAAATGGTGTATGTACTGTAGGATATGTATGCATAGTAGTTGAGGATCAAATATCATACACGCTGGCCAAGAGCTGCGGAAAACTGCTCGCTTCACCGGCTCGCTCCCGTGGGGAAGAAAAACCAGTGGAAAAGGGAACGGTGGAGCCACTTGGTCGCGAGAATCGCTCCAGCCGAGTTCCCGAGTTCGCCGACACCTGCAACCCCGGTGGCCGTTGGCAGACAGCTCTTACCGATATTTGTATGGAAATCATGCGACTTCGAAGGGAGTCTACGTAAGAAAGCAGAAAGTTGCAGGATGAGGTGCAGCTTTGACGTCGGCGAGCACGAGTTTGCCGCTCGCCGTTCGGACAGCAACAAAAAAAACTACCATGCAACTGTTGCATCTAAACTACGCATGGAATAATTTTTTTTTACTACGGAACACTTCGCCACAAGTTCAATGTAACTTGGGACTCAGGTTGCTGTGCTGTGAATGGATGACTTGGCTCTGACAAATTGTTGTGGTGTGCATTCACTCTGTTTTTCTCCCAAGAACAAATACGAAGTCAGTCCTCTGTGTGGGCGGAACTGAGCTACTACTATGTATAGGTTCACTCTGACTTGTCACCGGTCGCAAAACTTAATTGGCGCACAAACAAAGCCCAAACAAGAAAAAAGAAATTGCACTCAGCAAACCGCGTGCGTTTTTCCGGTCTTACCCTGGAGCGAATGTTTTTCATGTCTGTACACCGGGTGGCCTTGGGGCCCACGAGTCGCATGCGTCTGGACGTAGGTGCTGTATCGCTTGACCATCGTCTCGTCCATCTCCTCGAGTGACTTCAGCGCCTGGCGGATGTCCTCGACCAGCAGGTTACAGCGATGGATACTGAAGTCCTCCCGCAGGACAATCCGCATCATCTTCAGCTCGTTGCAGTTGGGGGCCATGGTGTAGGCGGGGATCACCCATCCCCGCCGCCGCAGCACATGCGCCAGGGAAAACTCGTCGTAGAGACGGCCCTCTTCTTCCGGTAGTCGATACGCGACCAGTGGGAGACCGCGACCGTTGCCCTCACTCATGATGATGAAGCCCAGTTTCCCCAGTTCCGAGGCGAGATAGTCGGCGATTTGAGTCAGGTTGGTCATGATTGATCGGTAACCATGCTTCCCCAATCGGATCAGCTGATAATATTGGCCAATGACATGCGAGGCGCCTTTCGAGAAGTTCAAGGTGAAGCTGGCTTGATCCGCGCCGAGATAGTTGATGTTGAAGATCAACTCTTTGGGCAGATACTCCGGGGCACGCCAGAAGACCCACCCGACGCCGGGATAGACCTGTGTGGGAGAGGGAGTCCGTGTCAGCACTAAATCCACTGACTCAAGGCAAGGCAAGTCCCTTGCTAAATAGCATCGTGATTGGTCAAGTTTGAGCTCTATCAGGTGTACCTATACAGGTATGCTGCCCGCCACTGGCAAACCTACCAATCCATATTTATGGCCTGAGACATTGATCGAGACGACCTTCTCCAATCGAAAGTCCCATTCCAGCTCCGGCTTCACAAACGGCACGACGAACCCGCCACTGGCGGCATCCACATGGATCGGGCAGTCGATATTTTTGGCGACCAGCAGATCATTGATTGCCTTGACGTCCTCGTACTGGCCCGTGTAGGTGGTGCCCAGGATGGCGCAGATGCCGACGGTGTTCTCGTCGACCAGGTCGACCGCGGTGGCCGGGTCGATGACGTACCGGGTCTCGGTGCAGTAGACGTACTTCTCCTCCACCTCGAAGTACCGCGCCGCCTTCTCCCAGCAGACCTGCACCGCGCTGTTCATGATGATGTTCGGCCGCGACCAGTCCTTGCCCGCCGCCTTGCGCTGGTTCTGCCAGCGCTTCTTCATCGCCAGCATCGCCAGCATGATCGCCTCCGATGACCCGACCGTCGAGGTCCCGATCGCGTCCTGCTCCGACCCCTCCTGTCCCGTCGTCGGGGCGTGGAACAGCCCTGCGATCATGTTCACACACCGGTTCTGGATGTGCGCCGATTGCGGGTACTGCTCGTAGTCGATGAAGTTCTTGCTCATCGCGTCCGACATCAAGGTTTGCACTTCGTCTTCCTGCGTGTGATTTAGCAACGCAGCGGCCACGGTGCGTTCGGACGGTGGAAAGGGGGCGACCGACCATGTAGGTGGTGACGAAGCTCGCCAGACTACGGAAAGGTTACCATCGCTTCCAAACGAAGTGCAGAGAAGGGCATTTTACTTGAGCAGCGGATTGCCATCGAGACTCAGCTCATCCTTGATCATCCGGTATGCGACGCTGGCCGGCATCTCCTGCTCCGACATCGCATGCTCCGGCAGCTCTTCCACTGCATAGTGTGTCCCGTAGATATTGGCTGATGCCTCGGATGCCTCCGCTTCACGCTTCTCGCGCCGATGACGGTGGCTTTGAGGTTCCTTGGTAATTGATGAAAGATGGACCATCTTTGCTAGTATACAGGTCAAAGTGATTGTGTGTATGTGTGTGTGTGTGTGTGTCAGTTTGACACTTCTCGCGCCCGTCTGTCTTTATAAGAGTGTGGTTGCACCGAAACTCTGTGCTCCAGGATGACCTCACCACTCCCGCCTGAGGACGGACTTGGTTATACCCCGTGTTGGTTCTCGCTCATATGAGCGATAGAAACTCTTCGTCATTGAGCGACTCTGTCATCTGGATTGCTACACCCCGCGCAGCGTGTGTTACCCTCAGATAGTAGTCCCGTCCTGGCGTGTATCCCTGGTTTCACGTGACCCCGGATGAGCGTGGCTGACCATGTAATCTTCCGCCTCGTCATGAAGTCGGTCGCTGGTTGTGCTGGCAGCAACTAACGACAGATCTTGGTCATATCTGATCATGGACGCTTGGGTAGTTGCCAACGCGGTGGTCGCCTCAGCAATGGTCAGTGTTTACTCCGGAGACAGCGGTGGAGTTAGCGGCGGAGATAAGATCACCGACACGGAACTGAGACTCAATGTCTACCGCAATCGCCGGCTGCCTCTTATGTCTTATATCAAAAAGTGCGGTAAGGCCCCTTGAAAGAACGTTGAGCCCGTGTTCCAGAATACATTCACCACCAACCAAGCCTCCCCCATTATACACCGACAATGGCGACTCCGGACAAATTGCCGACCCGTCCGCTGGGCAGACACGGGCCTCTGCTTCCGCGCATCGGCTTGGGGCTGATGGGTGCCAGTGGCGTGTACGGTATGCCGCTGGATGAGAGCAAGATGCTGAGATTGCTGGACGAGGCATACGCCCAGGGCGAGACGTTCTGGGATACCGGTATGTGGTTCAAGATGCCATGTGTGCCGTAGCACAGAGCTCGAGGAGGGTGAAGTGGAGTGAAACGGACATGAAACTGCTGACGACCATTTCAGCCGACAAATACGGTGCGTCCGAAGAGATTCTCGGGAAATGGTTCGCGGCGAACCCGGACAAGCGCCGGAATGTCTTCCTGGCCACCAAATTCGGGATTCGCCCCTCCTCCGAGTCGCCGCACGGATACAAGATGGACTCGACGCCCGAGTACTGTCGTCAGTCGCTGGAACGATCGCTGAAACGCCTGGACCTGCCCTACGTGGACCTGTACTATGTCCATCGCTTGGATAAGATCACCCCCATCGAGAAGACAATGGAAGCCCTGGTGCAGTTGAAGCAGGAGGGGAAGATCAGGTTCATCGGGCTGAGCGAGTGCAGTGCTGACTCGTTGCGCCGGGCGCATGCCGTGCACCCTGTCACCTGTGTGCAGGTGGAGTACAGTCTGTTCTGTCTGGCCATCGAGTCGCCCGAGATACGACTCCTGGAGACCGCACGGGAGTTGGGGGTGGGCATCGTGGCTTACAGCCCGCTCGGAAATGGGCTGTTGGGTGGCAATCTGCGTTCCCGCCAGGATGTCAGTCGGCCTGGCGACTCACGGGGAGTCTTGCCGTGGCTGCATGAGAAGAACATCGTCAAGAATTTGACTCTTGTGGACGGAATCGCCGGCATTGCCAAACACAAGGGTGTCACTACCGCGCAACTGGCGCTGGCCTGGATCTTCGCGCAGGGCGACGACATTTTCGCGATTCCAGGAACCACGAAAGCCGAGCGCTTGGAAGAGAACCTGGGAAGCGTCTCAATCCCTATCTCGGGGGATGAGGACTGCTCACTTCGGCTGTTGGCTAAGGAGGTTGCTGGGATTCGGTTTCAAGCGCTGACAGGATATGACTTTGCGAATACCCCGCTGCTGGAGCCCTCCCCGTCTGCAAAGAGAGACTAAAGTACATAAGAGATCAATCAGTCTGTATTGGCATATAAGAATTAGCTGAGGTGTGATGCAGATTGCTGTCCAGTGTAAGATTCCGGTAGCATGAAATTGCTGTCCCGTGTCCCGATCCAAGCATTGAAGAAATCTATCTCTGAGTAGGTCCGGTGATCTTGTGACCGGCTGGCAGTAGAGAAAAGAGCATTGTCATTCATGCCACCACCGGTAAAGCCCATATTGTCGACTGGAAAGAACATGGCAGTTGGATCTGCGACAGCCATCATCGGTACCTCAGCAGCAAATCCGGCCGCCCGACGCAGGATGCAGAAAGATCCAAAGTAAGGGATCTCTAATTTCAGGCTGCACTCCGCAGCCTCAGGGACCTCGTTGGCTCGCAAGACGTTAAACTCTGCACCGTCCGCTGCCTCCTCCTCGATCGCCCGCAGTTTTCGCACGATGCCGATCGTCGGGCTTGTCAGGTGGTTCCGTGTACAGAGCTGCTCCAGGATATCGATGACGTTGTCGACAGTTCTTAGATCCAAGGGCCGTTGGTGCTCCAGTGCATTGGCACGACCCAGATTATGTCCGTCGATATGGATGATCAAGAGAGCCGTTGCTGCAACGAAGGCCTTGTTGTCCAAACCATGATAGGACATCATCGGGTGCTCATCTCGGAAGGCCAGGCATCGAGTCAGCACTTCCCGGCTGGCGGAGAGGATGGCGAGCTTTTTGTACCCATGGTCCCCGGTCGACAGGACGGATATCATGCTGTCATCCTCTCTGGAGCGTCCCAGATGTTGAACAAAGTAAGGCTGATAGAGCAGGATGAGAAGGTAATGGTGGTGCATTTGGGTGATGATCTGAGCAATGGCACCCATTTTCTCCTCCTCAGTCACCTGGTTCTCCAGCACCGGCGGATCCCACCACGCGATCGGCAAATATCGGATCGCTTTCCTCAATTCGTAGTCGATGTCGTCGGTCTCTTTGTAATCGTCGAATCCAACTTCTTCCCGTTGTCCGATCGAGGCAAAGCGAGGCAGCATGCGCATGTTCCGATCGGCGATTCGACCCGCCAGAACAACGTGCATGCGCTCCAGTCTGTCGAATGGCGAGAGCTTCGCCATGAATTGCTCGTCTGCAAAACTGTTGTCCGACAGCGAAAGAGGTAGACCGAGGATGAGCGACAAGAACCGATCGCAATACACCAGTCGGAAGAACAGCGCCTGCGTTTTCCGGTTCGCTTGCTGGAGCCGCTGGGGGTAGCCCAGCATCTGCGCCACGCTGAGGGCCCGACGGAAGATGAGCCACGCTGACCGCATGGTTCCTGCGTTGATGTGATAGCGAGCCTCGAGCATGAGAGTGTCCAGCCCCTCCAGTGAGCAGACGAGCTCGTTGTCGGACGTGACATGGCGGCTAGCGACCGTGAGATAGCGCTGGGCAGCGGCGCCCGGTGATTCCCTCAGTTGGAGCTGGACCTCGCGGGAGGATGTCAGATTGAGTTGCTGCAGTCCTAGAGCAAGCTGCACCAGCTTACGGGCCAGGTCGACCGGTGGGGTTGTCGATGATGGCAGTTCTAGCGCCGCATCGGGCTTCGCTGCTTCGATTCTCGCCGGTGGGCGACTTACCCGGGGTAACTGCACAAGGGTAAATGGAAAATAGAAGAATTTGCCCTTGGTTAGAATCATGAAAGCAGTGGAGGGAGGAGGAATATATGAGAGGAGAAAGCTGCCCAGTGACCGAGTGGGTGTGTGCCAATCGCCATTTGGTTTGATGACAGTAAAGGCGGCGGCTTCTGCATCGAGCCCGTGCTGGCTCAACAGGGGGGGCTTGTCCCTGGAAATCCTCGCTGCAGCGGGTCGAGAGGATGAGATTGTGGGAGGGGCATTCTTTCGCTGACGCAGTAGATGGTCCACGAGCGATTCTATGTGCTGGATACGATCCTCGACTTGCTCATAGTTGTTGTCGCTGCTAGATGGATCGGCAAAGGCTTGGCTAATGCATGGCAGCCCTCGGCTGTCGCAATACACACAGCTGGGGTTACTGGCGGGCTCGAAGATGCATCGTCTCTTTCGATGCTTACATTCCCAGCAGGAGAAGGTCCCTTTTCGAAGCTTGCGTCTTTTATGGTTCGTATCACATAGAGTTGAGAATGATAGTGATGATGATGACGATGGGGTGGAAGACATGATGTTGTGTCACAGTGGGTGGTTTCGGCGGGTCTTACCCCGGGGAGGAGCAGAACAAGCGGTTGGATGGAGTGGGAAAGAAAAAAGGAGAGAGGGAGCTTGGACTTTAGGCTAGATACGTGTGTAGTTTAATAATAATGTTCATTAGTAGGGAAATAGAAAGAGATAAAACGCGCTAAGATACGCTAACTAATACCCCGGTCACGCTTTTCTCCTCCCCATCGACCGTAAATGATTCGGTGCATATATACTGTACCTAGGAAATACAAATCACAAACCACAAAATCACATCAATTTCATTCATTAAATTACATGTGGTTTCTTCCATTACAACTAAAAACAATTGGTCCCCAATCCGACGGCCGCACCGTGATTTGTGCAATGTCAACCCTCACATCTCGAAGTCCAAGATCTCAATGCTCAGACCCGGAGGTACATTTACCTGCCGGAGACCATCCACATCCACATCGTCCGGCGCAGAGACCCTAAGCACCGTCAGTTTTACCTCACAGCCACTCCACCAACCTGGTTAGACTTACGACACGAAGTGGATGGGTGGGGTGGTCAGTGTGGACTCGAATTCATCCGGGATTTGTAGGTTCTTGGCTTTGTAGATCTCTCGAAGACTAAGGGATGACCGCTTAGATCAGCACCTCATTAGTGCTTGATGGCTGGCTCGGTCTTACCTGTTCGCCAGCTTGGACCCTTCCCCATAGTAATCATGGGCTAACTCATTATCGTAGCGAATATCGAAAGTCTACTTTCGATAATAAGAGGTGAGTAGAAAGTACAATTTCAAACGGCTGCAGTCGGGACTAACTAACCAAGTCTTTCATGTTGGCGGTGGTGTGCTGTTGCTGGCTCTAATATCGAGTAAACGGCTAATCTATCACTGGGGTGTTGAAGTGTGCGGGAAATTTTCTCACTGAACGTGGTGAAAGAAATTCTGGGCCACGTTCCCCCTTTAATAGTATCAATATCTCGAGTTGCTGTTGTTGAAGCACTGCCTCGCAAACACTAAATCGACTAGATGAGGTCATCTAGGCTTCATCAGCCTGTGGATAGAGTTGGAGAGTGGTTGGGCCAAACGTTCCAGACGGCTCGGTAGCCCACCGATCGAGCTGCAGGTGGCGGATCGGTCGCTTCCCATGGTCTGTTTGCAGATCGAGGGTCTGAAGATGATTTCATTGACCCAGACCTCATTTCAATCTGTGTTGATCTCTCCGAGCACGGTGGATCACTGTGTAGAGCGCAGAGAGTGTGCGTATTGATACTTACTGATACTTTGACACGCCATGCGGATAAGCGCCATTAAACACAAGTCGAATTTCTCTGGCTACTGGTACTGTATCCAAAAATACAAGTCTCTACCATAAGAATCCTCTTATATTAGAAATTACAATAGGGATTCTTAGAATTTTAGAGGCTGAAGATATTGCTATTAGGGTTCTTGATTAGAAAGTCTTTTTTTCTTTTTTCTGTTAGAATTATTCGAGTCTATATCATTATTAGAGTATATTATTTTATATTAGAGTATAATTATACAAAAGATAGAAGATAGACGACATTTACCGCCTACTCTATAAGGTTTAGCTGCAGTGGCTTTAGAAATACAGCCGGTGTCAATAGCCATTATCCGCCATGCGAGATAAGAATAGCAATACTGTAAGAGGCACGTGATAAGGATGAATCGACCCGCGTTCGAATCCAGGCTGCCACACTTTCATTCGAGTATTTCCTTTTCCATCATCTTCATCTGGTTCCAAACCCCCCTCAACAAGCCGACTTCACCACCCCGGGCACCACGCCATGCCTCTTGAAATACCTCCAATCCTACACACACACAAAAGCCAATAATCTAACCACCCCACTGTATCTTCTTGATCAGACACCCCGCCACCACCAGGAGAAGAAATCGGAAAGACTCGCCACAATCCCAGCGCCAGCACTGCCACAATCCCACCCAACGCCTCACTACTCGTACTATGCCCCCCAATCGCGCCCATGATGCTGATAATAAACAAGGCAAACCAGAAGATCGTATCGATGATGTCCAGGATCATGTTGGCGCGGGGGCTGGCCCATTGTTTGAAGCGCTCGTGGTAGGTGGTGAGGGTTTGGTAGGCTAGGAAGAGGGCGGCTTTTATGCACTACGTAGAACATTGTTAGGTCTGATATGAGCGGAATTAGGCATAGGTACGGGTGGAAAGAGCGTACTACTGCGATGCCCCAGGTAATAGTCCTCGTCGGCGAGGTGCCTTTGTCGGCGACTCGGGCGATGATCAGGATGAAAGTCAGGGTGATTAGGCAGCCGATTATGAAGTGCAGGCGTAGCTTGAGGCACGGGTGGTTGTCGAGGGCAAGGTTGATCATGGCTTTCGGGTGTGTTGTTTTGCGGTGAGAGGGAGGTATAAATAGTGAGTTTAGTATAGTAGATGTGTGGTGATGATAGTTGGAATGCTTGTTCGAGGCTGGCACGCTTTCTATACATGAACCATCATATGTAACTCAAACTACGGAGCCATCGATATTTTTCTCTCGAATATTGTCTAAGAAGATAGGCACACGTCGATAGACGTAAAAATCCGCACTCACGTCCACGGTTTCGTGCATGCAGTGGTGATATTGTTGATTTCGTATCGCTTACCCATCGCGGACATGCGTACGAGTATCGCGACAGGAATCCTTGGCACTTGCCAGCAGTCAGCAGTTTTTGTGGAGTACAATTCAGCCCAAGTGATCGGTGTTTATGCAATCACGATTGGTAGCAAAATACAAATCAGACAGCCTAGGCTCCACTAACATTGGTCTGCAATGAGAAATTGCCCCAGAGACGCAATTCAAAGTGCAGGTTGACTGGATGCGCAGTCCGCTAAGTACAAGCTGAAGGCAACTCCCGCAATTGGCACCAATGCCGACAAACATCGACTAGAAGAAGAGATAATCAACTCTTTGCGATCATTCCTCGCTACTGACCTTAATTTGGTAGCCCAGACGCGAGCCGGTTACTATACCATACGATGAGCTGCATCGGCAGAATGCTGCGAGCTATAAGTGATGCCCACGGCCGCACCGCGACGTCCTCGCTCCCCCGTAACTCCGGCTCCAATGCATCTTCGGCATATCACTATCAGCAAAGTCTTCTCAGTCAGAAACACGGGTATCATAATGCCTGGAAGAGCCAGTGACAATGGCAGTTTCGCCAGCCGAACTGTGAGAGGCTGGGTTGTTGCGTACTATTCACGCTCGAGACCACCCACCTTGTGTGAGTGCTGAGAGATCCTCACTTGTTCTTTCTGCGTACTTATTTCATGCCTCACATCGATACATATGTCTCTGCTGGCTCTACCATCAACTGAAGCCATCGTCAGAATCGGGGCCAGTGGGAGGCATTGCCCAGTTGGGAAGTATGCGCCGCATCCCCACCGCTCCCACCAACCATTCCCGAAATTCCCCTAGTTTGATATCTAAGCGCTGTCACGGAGGTCAACAGGACAGCGCATTGCTCTTTAGGTCCAGCTGCATACGTACTTTTGTTGCTGCAAGCCGCATCTCTAACGATAGATCAAATCGTTGGGACCCCGGAGATTATGATGCGACCGCGGGAATGGAACTGACTTGAAAACACTCCTTGCATGGCCACCCTCACCACCGTCGCTATCATGTATATACACTCTCCACAAGTCCAAGACCCTGACTAGAAATCAGTCGGTCGCCCATCTTCCTTCAACTCCGGACGCAGGTGGTAGATCGGATCCAGCTGCTCGACCCAGCCGCACGCCGGCTCACTCATCGTATACCCCATGTACTCCTGGACCTCCCGGTCATAGCTGCGGGCGACATCGGCCGGCACGGCCAGGAACTGATTCTCCTCCTGACGCAGGTAACCCCGAATGATGAAGGTGGCGAACATCAAGCGTTTCTCCTCCTGGGTGATATTCGCGCCTCCGCCGTGGTACGCGGACGCAAGCATGATGAACCCATCGCCTTTCTCCATGTCGGCGTAGATACACTGCTCCACTTTGGGGGGAGTCGTCCGGTCGGAACCCCTGATGGGTCAGGGTGGTCAACGTTTAGGTCCAGGCGCTGTGCATACATACAGCAGGATTCGGGAAATGCATACCATAGATGGCTCCTCGGGATGAACGCCGTGCCCCCATTCTCCTTGGTGACGCGGCAGCCGGCCACGAACAGTCCGACGGAGGCCTCGCGCTCGGCGTCGCGGATATCGTCCCATTGCCCGATCTCCTGGTGCCAGCGATGGCTGATATAGTCGTCCCGGTGCAGGGGCTGGGCCGTGCCGCCGGGGCCGATGCGCATCGCCACGCAGGAATGCACGTAGGGCTTGGACACGGAGAGTTTCTTCTCGTCGCCCCACCAGTACCATCGGCGGGAGGTGAGGAAGTGGTCGCAGACGGCGCGGAAGAGGGGATTCATGAGCTGGGTTTTGGTGTAGGTCGGGCTTCTGGCGATGAGGGATGGCGCCCGTTGGGTTTGTGCTGGTTGTGGTGGTCAGTATGGGTTTTATTTATCGCAATTGCTAAGGACTCACCGGGAAAGAATGAACCGTTCCATTCGACATCCTCGTCCAGTCGCGACTTGACCTCTTCATGGGCTTGGTCGACGTCACTTTCCGGAATGAGGTTCTTGATGAAAACCCCGCCGTCTCGCTTGAGCAGATACACAATCTCTTCGAGTGGTGTGTCTTTGGACACTTTTTGCACCTCGTCGCTGTACTTGGAGGAATTGAAGGGCATGGTGAGGATTGATGGGCGTGTCGGTTGCAATTGTTAAACTGATGATAATCCAACTCGAGCCATGACTATCACTTCATATAAATGGGTGTACCGTACGTAATGGCGTGCAGTCCAAAGTAGGAGCAACGAGCTCCCGATAGGTGCAGCCAAGGTTTGGGGGAGTTGGTGATAGCTTTCACACCACCGGAAGGGGCTCTGGACTCCCTGGCGACCACGGATGCACCGTACAAACGAGTGGCCCCGTTTCCTAAATTGGGGAACCCGCCAACGGGCTTGTCCCCAATAGGAAATGCTTTCAACTGCTAACAGACCTCTATTTAAGGCTATCACCCCACTGGATGGGTCGATCCGAGGTCGTGCCGTATCGTGCGGGGTTGGGGGTAAGAAGAGGAGGGTCAAGCCTGTTCCTGGATGCTGTGCGAGTAGTTATCTCAGTCGACAAATGGAAGGACATGACTGGGACAATGGCGACGATTGATCGGGGCAACACAATTGTCTGGTCTGTGTCACTCATTACCACAGTTAACACCTGCTTAAACCCTTCTTTCAACTTTGGATAGATCACTTTACTAGGTTCAATTAATCGTGGGCTCAATTGCTATATTCGCAGAGGTCACGTCGGTGCAGTGCCTCGGGATAATCGACCCAATCCCGAACTGGCAGAACTGGAAAGGTTGAGCCAGGAGCTTAAAATCATGATCCTTAGAAGGTCCTATGATCAGACTCCTATCGGTTGGGCTTTTGCTTTCCCTCGCGAAGTATATCATCCTCACGCTCAGAACAGCATTCTTGGTGGGAGTGACGTGATGATTAATCATACGCGGAGTATCGGTGATTGAAGGCTTTTTGACTTCGAATAAGGGTCTCTTCAACGATTTTGCGTTGCAAAGAAATCAGGAATCAATCTTGCCTCGATCAGTGTTGCCTAAGTTGGCATTACTGACTTATTGTGTAAACTACTGTGGCCAAGCACGCCTCTATCGGGGATTATTTGCTGGAAACCATTCCTGAGTGGGCAATCATCCCAATATCCTATCACTCACCCACGCCCTCACCCCGGTCGCAGCAGCTACAAATTGATGCATGAGACTTATTGGATGGCTGGCGATGTGATTCGCTGGCGTATGTTAACCCAAATCAAGAATAGGCCAGCGTACCTTGATTCAAGCTTGTGTCCAACCGACTGCTTTAAAGTCATCCATACCATGTATGCTTCGGCGACAATTGTGCACCCGGAGAAAGGTAGACCTGGTATAGAAGTCTAGCAAAGGCTTGGAAAACTCTGGAATCATGCCAGTTTCACCGAATCTTTCTCCCTGCACGATACATACGCCCCTCCACTGCCTACTTTCCACATCGCCATGTCTCATCTCTCGACCCCCTCGCCCCGAATGAGCTGTGTAAAGCGGGACAAATCCTGTGAGCTCATCATGAGACTACCCCAATTCAATTCAAAGTCATTGACCTTCTGTAGCCCCCCAAAGCTTCACCCCTGGCATACCTGAATGCTCGCACGCAAGGCTCACGAGCTCCTCCGCGGGGAGCCTACATCTACTACCATCAGCAATGGACTGCCTCGCTGTGCAAGGCCAGAGAACTACCCGAGGGGTGAGCAGCGCTCTCTAGCCAAATCATGCACTCCCCGCTCCCATTATACAAGGTATCGCACATAGAATCTGACAGCCGCAGGGCATCGGTGGTCAATGATCCTTGGCTTTACGGGACCGACAGTCCCGGTATAACCCGTTTTACCAGTGCTACATGTACGCTGTCCTCAATGATGATCCGGAAGCGAACCACTACTCTCTCCCCATGACATTTGCCCCCATCTTCGACACCCATACCGCCGAACTAGTAGAGATCGAAAGGCTACCACGAGGAGCGGGGAAGGAGCTCGATCAGGAGACAGTCCCCTGGGACACCGTGGAGCCAGTCGAATACAGCGAGCGCCTCTCTTAGGCAAGCCCTATTCCCGCCATGACCTAAAGCCACTCCGTGTCAAGCAACGGGAGGGCCCGTTCTTTCGTATCGAGGGCCGCCAGATTACCTGGCAGAAATGGTCGTTCCACCTGGGATGGACGGTGC
Source organism: Aspergillus floridensis (assembly GCA_012184565.1). Lineage (NCBI taxonomy): Eukaryota > Fungi > Ascomycota > Eurotiomycetes > Eurotiales > Aspergillaceae > Aspergillus > Aspergillus floridensis. Next base: position 13,410 of record WOUI01000114.1, read on the forward strand.
GTGAGGGACCCGTGCTACACAACGTCTGCTACGACGGCCGGTCGCTCTTCCATCGAGTCTCTATGAGCGAGATGACCGTCCCGTACGGAGACCCGCGGGCCCCGTACCGTCGCAAGCAGGCGTTCGACTTGGGCGACACGGGCCTCGGCCTGGCCTCCAACACCCTGACCCTGGGCTGCGACTGTCTCGGCCAAATCGCCTATTTCGACGGGATCCGCACGACGGGGACTGGCCAGCGCGTCGAGATGAAGAACGTGATTTGCATGCATGAGGTAGACGAGGCGATCGGCTGGAAGCACACCAACGTGCGCAACCGCACCCTCGTCATCCAGTGCACGGCCACCGTGATGAACTACGAATACATTCTCGCCTTCGTGCTGGACTAAGCCGCCAACCTCTATGTGGAGGTCAAAGTGGCGGGCATCATGTCTCCCATGCCCATTGCCCGCCACACCTCTTCACCCTGGGGCACCGTCGTGGGCCCCGGTGTGCTGGCCGTCAACCATCAACATCTGCTCAACCTCCGGATTGATCCCGCTCTCGACGGCATCTGCAACACGGTCGTCTACGACGACGTTCTCCACGTCCGCGACGACCCCGTCCGCGACGACCCGCAAGGCTGCGCGTTCCGCAGGACAACCACCGCTATCACGCGGCCCGGAGGCTACGAGCTCAATCTCGCCGCCTGCCGAACGTACCGCATCATCAACTCCAGACGGACTAACGCCATCTCCGGAGAACCAGTGGGGTACCGGCTGCACGCGTCCCCGAGCCAGATGCTCATCATGGGGCCAGAGACCTTCAACTCCCGCCGGGGATGGTTCACAACCAAGCCGATCTAGGTCATGGACTACCGCGACGAAGAACTCTACGCGGCCGGGGAGTTTATCAGCCAGAGCACGGATAAAAGTGGGCTGGGGGTGTCGAGTCAACGCCAGCAGTCCGTGGAGAACGAGGGTATCGTGCTCTGGCACACATTTGGCTCCACGCACACCACCCGCCCGGAAGGTATGTATGCTGCCGTTGGTTTATCTTGGGGACATTTGGGGATTACTAACAGTGGCTAGTCGGTCCACGACCGTTGAGCACCACAAAGTGGGACCCGAGCCTTGTGGGAAGTGTGTTCTGCAGGGAACGATGGAGATGGAATATCTGGGGTCACTTGCTGAACGTCACAAGTCGACTCCACCCTAAAGACAGGCCGGCATTGAATCTCACAAGGTCATGCTGTGTGACGGAACGCTTTTCATAAAACAGAGTTATCTCAAGGGTGGAAGAGGGGGGGGGGGAGCACGAAAGCCTGTCTGGTTCATTGTTTTGACGGCCTCCTAGCTGAGCGATCATGCTGACTAGAATTTGACACCAATGCAAAGAAATTCAGCATAGATTTGGAGTGTGCAAGGTCAGCCGATGCGATGATTGAGTCCAGTAGATCCACCCCTTTCTTCAGTAGAAGTTGTAGCTGCCATGTGGGTTGTAGGAAAGCTACTAGTTAGTGTATACCATGTGCCACGTGGAAACAGGCAACAGCAACGAACCTCACCCGCTAACACTACTTTACCTAGTACCATTGCATTGAGCACGCCCTTCAACAGCAAATCAGGTCCCGAAATACATCATGGGTTACACGATGTAACCACCAAGGTTGGTTCATTTGGTTGACTTGCGAAAACAAGGAAACGCTGTCGGGCGACGTGAGCTTTTGGTTCATGCCCCTATGCTAAGCAAGGTAAGTCCTTGCCTCTGGGACGGACTCCGTTCTTCCCCAGCAGGATGACTGATCCGGCTCAGCGTTTCAGAATCCTGCCTCTCCTGCAGCAGACCAGTCAGACTTGTGGCACAAAAAGTACGGTACGTTGGACTGAGTTGACCACCAGTCCTTACCGCTTCAGCCGCACTTGGCAGAGGCTCTTTGGGAGTCTTGTGCTTCAGGGGATGCATGTTTGCTGAGGTGCTTGGATTGAAGAAAGCAGCCTTGCGTGCCTTGGCCATGGAAGTGAAACGAGGGTTGCAGTTGAGGGCTCAGGCGTTCTAGAATTGAATCTGCTCGCGTCTCCGCCGGGGTACATCTGTCGAATCCCACGTGGCCTTTGCCTTTAAGAATTGGGTCGATTTGCCTGGTGGCAATCGGGAGGGCCACTATTAGTTGAACGCAGGATAGGCCGACTGAACTGCGAAGTCACAGCTCGTAATGCGACGACGAGGCCGTGGAATGTGAAACTGTGACTGCGCGGTATGCTTACATTTACTCTGATAATCTGCGGATGGGCGGAATCCCCAGTCACGGCAGAGGAAGAAGAAAAAGAGAAAAGGATTCTCCATCGGAGTCGGACCGAATCCAACTCAGCATCCACCCCTCCACCCTCATGGGTGTAGGGCTTCGTTGCCGAGAGAATTAGCACGCAATCCAGAGCTTAGGGTGACCCGCCCGCTAGCCTTGGGTTACATTCCAAAACATCTCAGTCCTGATGCCAGGTCTCGAGTGGAGGCAGACAGCACCTATGATGACAAAGCCACGACCGAGCAATCAGTCTCCTTGATTATGGAGTGAAGCATGGGCCGTGGCCTGATGCACATGGCTCCTGGAGCTGCACAGGACACAACAAGTCGTGAAGACTCGATTAAGAACCGTGAAACGGCTTGGCATACCGCGGGGATCAGTCACTCTGTCCTGCTGTTGGATAGCAATTGGGTGACCTACACGCGTGGATGGTTGGCCTTACGGAATTCTGCATCCCTTACTGACTCTTCCCTTTCTGGCTGGCGGGAATGGACCAGGCTATTGTTAAATACCAATGAGTTGGGATGTATCAACGACAGGGGGCTGGTTTTGAAACAACGGGGAAGAATCAGTTGCTGATTTTACGTATGTACCATGCATGCGTCCTGCATACTGCGTAGGTGAGACCACGACATTTTTTGTTTTTTTGTTTGCTCTTCCCCGGGGGTAAGGAGGGGTAAGGCTACGCTAAGCAAGTGCATGGAAATGAGATAGAAAAAGAAATCCCACTAATCGTGTGACCGCGTGGTCTCTTCTAGACAAATGGCAGGCTTTTGGTTTAGTATTAGTACTCCAAACCCGGCTGGGAAATGCTCCGCCCCCCAAGGTTAGTAGTTATCTAGACCCGATCAGCCCTAGCCTACGCGAGGTGATCCTCTGGAGATCATTAGTAAGGAATCCCTCATGGGCTAGATAGTATCCAGTTAGTAATGCCAGCCTGACAGATATAACCAAGCTGAGACACTAGCCACTGATAGCTAATGCTTGCATCCTGCGCAATTGGCTGTCTTGACTGCTGAAGCTACCTACCTACCTAGCTAGTACTCACACTCACTCCTTAGCTTGAATAATGAATGCATCTGATAGACCGTTACAATACAATACAGCGAGGGGGGACTTGGAAAAACACTCCCGTCAAATGAGGTCCGAGCGGGGGAGTCGGCACTGCCTCTCCCAATTCGCACTATCGCCTCAACGGGTTTCGGGGGGACGGAACTTGGAAAGATTGAAAGATTACGGATCGTATACAGTAGTATGAGTTACCTAGTAGCACATACCTCCAGCCTAGTGGCCATGACTGACGTTGAAGCAAGGAGTCGATACCTCAACTACGCGCTCGTATATGCATATCTAAAGAATTTTAGCTTGCTGGCTGCATCTCCCGGCCTAAGAGCCTCTGCGAAATGTGGCATGATGCAAAACCTAGAATTGAGAATTCAGTGCGTGTACTTTACTCCACCTACTGAATACTCCGTACGGTACCGATCATCGACGGGCCAGATGCCCTGCCCCCAAACCACGTGGTAGGATGGCGATCAAGCAGTAGATTGAGGGGTGAAGAGAGCTACAGCTGCAGAAAAAGCAACTAAAGAACTAATTACACCATATCTATGGGTGGGTGGTGGTCGGGCTGTACCGCTAGCTTCATTCTTCGATTATCCTGAATCTCAGCATAAAGCGAAACACCGTACTGATGCACTGTAGTTTGGACATGGCTTCGGCTAGATTGACTCGGGTTGCTGATTCTGTTGAAGGAGGGGGAACTTCACGGGAACCTTGGGCTTCCTTTACATGATAAATGAGTAATGGCTACTAGTACACCTAGCTAGTGATCCTCATTTCTAGGTATGTCATCCTTTGTGGTTCGGGATTTGGAGCGGGCTCTCTCGCTTGGGATATACATTCAGGCTGTATCGATCGTCCAGGTAACGCCTCAGTCTCGACAAGTCTGATATATGTTCCAGTTGTACCGTGATAACTGCGGCTTAGTGTTCCGCAGGGTCTCACCAGCTTATACCATCCGAAAAACATAAGTCAGTGTGAGATTCAAGTATACCAGCTACAGGTCTCCGGATTTGACTGCGGATAACTCTGAAGGAATCAACCCCAAGGCGTGTCCCGCATCTTCGACAGGCCTAGGGCGGGACAGTGTGTTACGGAGAAAAGACATCGGCGCAGGCATCTCTCCGTAAACAAGCACTATCGATAGACTTTAACCCCTCTTGAATTCCATTTAAGCACTTGTGTTGGTGGGAAAGCTATCTCTATCTCGATATTAATCCAGACTTTCCGTGCAAGTTGGCGTGGCTGGACGGGGGAAGTCCGGCCATTCTTCCAATCCTGTCCGACGGCCTAGATAGAGTGCAAGAGAACACACTACTCCTGTATATAAGTCACGTGCTAACCTAGATCAAAGACCGATAAAAGGAAAGAAGGATCTCGGTGCAGGCAGAAGAATTGGCTTGCAGAAACGTAGCGGACAATGGAGCGAATGAGAGCAGGGGGCAGAAAGTCCGGCCTAGGTAATAACCTAGTATAAGACTCAGTGCTTACGCGCTCCCCGATAAAGTAAATACTCAACACAGTCTAGCGTTCGGAGCAAACAAGACTAGCTGAGCCGTCGTGTAAGCAAATTAGCCATGAGATAGTCAATTGGTTGTCAGTGATGATTTCAGTTCGCTTGGAATAAGATTCTACAATTCTACTTTGGGAATTCTTTGGGGCATCTAGTATAAGAGAGGGATTACTGGACGGATTGTTGGCGAAGCAGTGATGCACGGTCCCCCATCCCAAGGGTGGAAAAAAGAACAATGTACAGTACTAGGGACTGTAAATGTAACCCTAGATGAGATAGCTCCATCTTGGCGCACCTTCCGCCGCGTGGAAAGCCTCACGCTAGAAACCACAAACAACGTGGGTTGACGTGCTTTCTGGCTAGATCCTGCAGGAGGCGACTACTCGACTACTCTCTTTATCAGACTCCTGGAATTTGTCTTAGTATATCGGTAACTAGTCAGTTCTCAGGTAGGCTCAGATGACAAATAACCTTGAACCTTTTTTTTTTTTTTTTTTTTTTATTGTTTTTTTTTTTAGGGTTTCCCGTGCGTCTTCAACCACGCGAAGTGAGATAGGGTCTTCGGCGCCACCGCCCCCACTAACAGTCGCGGGGTCAAACAAGGCCTCCATAATGCTCGTATGGATGTTGATGCTGGTCGAGGCTAGGCGGAAGGATCATGGGGGCGAAATTTGTAACCCAACATTGTTGTTGTCTCTGCGAGAAGTGTGTGTGAGGTGATTGCCATGATTCAGGATCGCCGAAACTGCGCCGAGAACGTCGAGAAGCACCTCCAGAGAGAGAACTGCCTATCTGGTACCGAATCAAACTTAAACTGCAATGTGGCGATACATGGCCAGGCTGAAGATTACCAGATTGATACACTCCTCACCCTGTCGATCCAATGGCGGTAGCCGCAACCACAGCAGAGAAGCTAGGAAATGCTGACGGTTTCGAAGGATCAACTTGAAGGATCGCTTGGATTCAATCGAGGCAAACTCCAGGGGAATCTATAGAACAGGGATCTTGCCGTGGCTATCTCGCTCCGTATCTCTGGCGTATATCTTCTCTCCGGCGGCCCAGCTCCACCTCTCGATGGAGCACAGAAGCTTGGATTTACGATCACCATCAGTATGAAGACCACCGAGACCAGGTACATCGCATGTTCGCATTGCTCCAAGGCCAAGGCGCGATGCGATCGCAAGGTAGGCGCGCTATGCTGTTCCAGTGTGGCTCCTTTGCACACTTGATTGACCAAGAATATGAGTATCACAGGTGCCTTGCACACGATGCGTCAGTAAGCAGCTGGTCTGCCAACCGCGGTCTGCCCGGCGAGCCATGCAACGCCCGGCCGAACTGCAATTGCGAAGGCTACGGCCAGACGACGTCCCCCGGGGAGAGGAGCAGCAGACTGCCCTGGAAACAACAAAGCACAATCCAGGTGCGCCCGATAGCACAGTAATCGTAGGGTCCGACATGGAGACCGGCAGTCCGGATGGCTTATTACGCCTTCAAGCAACCAGTGTCCCTTACCCCAGCACCGAGGAGACGACGCACCTGTCCACCGAGTGGCTACAGCAGATTACCCCCGAGTCATCGTTACATATGCCCTTGGCCATGGTCCTGGATCAGGACGCCCCGCATCAGTCCACACCCGACCTCGACCTCATCAGCGAGCTCATCAGCTATTCCACAAGCGATGTCCTGTGGGAATCATACCTGGAGCCCATGACCGTCCCTCCCCTGAGTCACTCTCCGCGCAAATCCTCGAGTTGCGGGCGCAACAGCCCCCTTGTCTCTCTATGTCCAGGGCAGCCACGGCATTGGGGGGAAGATTGGAGCAGCCAGATGCGCCTCAGCCTGCAGAAATTTGAGCAGACGCTCAATTCGCGGGAGCCTTGGAATACCGGCAGCACCGAGTCCAGTGCCTCCTCGATCGCCACACCACCGGCCGTAGACCCTATTACGGACACCACCCGCGACAACCTCCTGGTGGTGACCCAACTACTACTCATGCAGACCCGCAACGTCCACTCGCGGGAACATAGCAGCCACGGCCGAAGACTCAGTCCCCTCAACCTCACCATCGTGACCCTACCTCCAGCCAAGGCGCTGGATGACCTCTTCCGAGCCCAGGTCTCCTGCTTTGAGCAGTACTTTGGCCTGTCGAGCGGGGAGCCGCAAGACCCAAACACGCTCATGGATGATCTTCCGCACGACGTCAAGGCAGCTGGCATCTTACTTCTGCTGATGATCGCGATCGGGGCCACAGCCTCCCCGGCCCCAGAACTGCACATCTTCGCGACCGGCTTGACGGAGACGTGTCGCACTGCATTGTCTGATATGATGGAAGGGGAGGTGGCCAGCACGAGGCCGGACATCGTGTCTCATTGCGCTCTTTTGCTGCTTTATCTGGGGATGTGGTCTGGTGAGCGATGGCTCATGCGGGTAAGTCCAACGTTATGTCGCAATATTTTTGCCTTTTTGTTTCCCCCTTTCACCTGCTAACCTTTCATTTTACTGGCCACAGACCTCTTGCGCTCACCGCCAGATGTACACTCAGGCAAGCCTTTCTGATCTTGGGCTATAACCTCAGGTCGAATGGGAATACTGACCGGCAGTAATATAGTTACTCCACCGAAAACCTCCTTCTCCTGACACCGGCGACACTCCTAGCCTTGTTAGCAGCAGTCTAGGGCTCAACCAACAATGGGCGCAATGGAAGGAGGAGGAGATGAACTCACGGTGAGTGACGCAAACTTTCTGCTTGCCATCATAGGCTGTCCGCTGACTTCATCGGGCAGGCTCACGTACGCGTGGGTAATAGCAGATCAAGAATGGAGCCTCTTCTACGACACTCCACTCAACTTCTCCGTGGACACGCTGACCGAGTCACTACCCGCCGACGACCGACTGTGGAAGGCGGGCTCCGAGAGTGATTGGGCACGTCTCGCGCCCGAGGTCTTCGCGACCCAACCCCCGATCTGCCTGCGCGACCTGTATACCTGCTTCATGAACGGCGAGCTGCGCCCCGGGCGAGGCACGCGGCTGCCCCTGCAATATCTGCGTCTGCTGCTCGTCCCGTTGCACGGGATGGTCTGTCACCTGCGCCAGTGGCTCCAGTCCTTCCCCAACTGCCCGGTGCGCTGGCGCAAAAGCACCCAGGGGCTGTCCAACCCGGCCATCCACGCCCAGCTCGACCAGGTGCAGGCCCTGCTGCCCGAATGGTTCAACCTCGCCGTGCACTCGGCCAACACCAACTCGCCCGCCGGCCTGGCCATGCTGGTCATGTACCACCTGATCGCGCTGAACGCGATGGCGAGCTTCCCCAGCATCGAGGCCGCGCTGCTGCGCGGGCCCCCCGCGCGCCCGGAGGCCCCCAACCCGCGGGGATCCGGCCCGTGTCCGCTGGGCGCCTGCCCGGCGACCATCGCCCACGACAGCGAGGAGGAGGCGCTCGTCCACTGCGGCCAGATCCTGCGCCTGGTGCGCCTGATGCCCCCCGCGGACCAGCCGCTCTGGTGGTCCGCCGTGGTGTACCGCGTCGCGCTGATCACCATGTTCCTGTCGATGAAGCGCCACCCGCACGACTGGCTGCCGGCGCTCATGCTGGGCCCTGTCGAGGCCGCCAGCCTCGCCTCCTCGTCGGCCACCAGCAGCTCCAGCGGCGCCAGCTCCAGCAGCATCATCTCCATGATGAGCAGCTCCGCTTCTGCTTCTGTCAGCGACCGCGGTGCCACCGTGCCCCCGCAGCTCCGGTCCGTCGTCCTGAACGACGTCCCCGCCGACCACCCCGCCCTGCTGAACTTCATCAAGTACAAGGAGGGCGAGCCCGTCCTCGCCGACCGCGACGGCCAGCTGGTCGAGTTGCGGCGCCCCCGCGAGGTCCTGCGGCTGTTCATCGACCTCGCCGACGTGCAGTACCGGCCTGTGCTCCGGGCCACGCGGTTCCAGGCTAGCGTCAAGGACTCTTTAGAGCAGTTGGCTGACCTGTGGGGGTATTTGTCTCCGGCTTGAGGGGCTATTAGGGGAATGGAGGGTTGGGGTTGAGTCCCTTGGGGAGCGGGGGGTTAAGAACAAGGTGCGAAGGGATGTTGTTTTCTTCGAAGTAGATACCATAGAAAACGAGACAGAAAGTCCCGAGGTGTTCCTTAGGAAAGAAGCATCAGGCTAATGGGTGGAGCATATTTTTGTTTGCTGGTTAGACTTAGAGCTCAGCCGGGTGGTGTTTTAGCGATGCTTGTCAATTCTGGCCTTTCGTGTTTTCCTATCAACCAAAATCAATAATCGTTTCTTAGACAAACAGTGCCATTACTTAGAGAGGTATGTTAATGAACTCGAGCTCATGTGCCAGTACACACGATGACCACTGATGGAGAAAAACTCAGACGAAGGAGAGAAGGTCTTGAGGTTCAAGAGAGCTTCAGATTCAAGCTGAAGCAGATATTAGTGCCTCGGGCATCTTCCAGGCAGAAAGTGGCTATCACGTGATATGAACCGAAATTTCCAAAGGAAGTTGGGAATCGACGGCTGCGAGCATGATTTGGGATCTACGCGTGAAGAGGGGTCTACTAGTTGGAATGGATGTCTGGGGAAGTCATCATGTGTTGAGATATGAAAACGCGACCGTGAACCATATACAGACCCTGTTCGCTGCAGGCAGGACGCAGTTCGGTCACGTGATCGACGGTCATCGAAGGCTTCGGCTTCGGCTTCGGCTTCACTTCATCTCCAACTTCTTCTTTCTCATATCACCTCCATGTATGCTGGCATCCTTGAATCAAGAAGAACTTGCTTTCTTGAGCCTACTCCTCTACGTGCAACTTATACCTCTCTTGGAAGAGTTCTGAAATGAAGTTCGATACTACTTAGTACTCATGTGACAAATTACACCAAACGCTCGAAAAATATATCTAGTAGCACGAGGTTGGACAGAGACAGGCAGATCCAAAAAACGCCTCGCTGATCAAAGAAGAAGACGATCATCAAGATGTCCAAACACCCAACTCACACGATACCTAGACCAGGAAAGAAAATAGACAGAAGAAGCAAAACACCTCATCTAAACAGCCAGCGTCTCGCCCATATACGGAAACCGGAGCGTCTCGCCCTTCTCCACCAAACTCTCCAGATAGATGGAGATCAAGGGATCCATCCCCTGCTCGAGGGCCCGCGCAATCCACTCCATGAACTCCACCTCCGCAAACTCTTCCCCATATAGTGTGCCCATATGCTTCACCATGGCCGGGAACGCGACCTTGTTGCCGCTCGAATGATGGCGGAAGCGCACCTGCTGCTGCTGCTGCTGCTGCTGAGACCCTTCTTCTTGCGGCCCTGCGCCACGATGGCGACTCATCTGAACAGCGGCGGTGGTCAACTCGCGCGCCACCTCCTCGACCCGCTTGAAATCAAAGTACCCTTCCACGTTGGCGAAACGCGGGATGGCCTTCATGTGCAGCGAGTAGCGCAGGATCGCGTTCAGCGCGTCCGAGGTCGGTGCCTGGTCGCCGATCACCACGCACGGGCGGTGAATCTCCACGGGTATCGCCGTCAGCGTCGAGGCTCGCTGCAGGAATTGCTCGCTGGCCCATTTGGAGGCCGTGTAGCCTTCAGTCCCGTTGGTAGGCGGCTCGGCGGCCACGGGACCCGGCACCGGGGCGGTGTTGTTGTCCGCCAGCAAGGGCACTCGGTTGGAGGAGATGTAGAGCAGGGGAACGGCGGACGGGGCGCACAGGGACGCGAGGAACTGAGTGGAATGCACGTTGGCCTGGCGCACGGAGGAGTAGTTGTTGAGGCAGTGGCCGTTGGCGCCGGCGTGGATGACCACGTCGATGGTCTCCTGCAGCGCGAGGCACTCAGACGGGTTGAGCCCCAGCGTCGAAGACGAAAGACTTCCCGTGTAGGTGACGATCTTGTCGTCGGCCGGCAGGTGGCTCTGCTCGTCGGGTAGGACCGCCACGCAGTGCACTTTGTGGATCTGGGGGTCCTGCAGTAGCTCGTTCAGGATGCACCCACCCAGGAACCCCGTGGCTCCGGTCAGGAGCACCTCGATGGCTTGATCGTTGTTCCTGCGGACCGCAGAATGCTTGATGGCGTCCCGCGCCGCAGTCACCAGAGATTTGGGAACGGCTGTCTCGGCCTCCCAGTCGATAGCCTCGTTCTCGATGACCTGGTGCTCGCGCTGGAAGTCGATCCGTGCGGTCATCTGGCGCAGCGTCGAGGCCTCGTACAGCTCGCGGGTGGAGATGGAGACGGCCATCGCCTCTTTGATGGCGTGCTGCAGCTTGATCAGCCGCAGGGAGTTGCCGCCTTCGAGGAAGAAGTCCGACTCGGCCATCAGCGCGTGCCTGGTCGGCGGCAAGACCTTCTCCCAGAGAATGCGGAGCTCGCCCTGACGAAGGCTCAGCTTAGGCGCGGTACCGTGCGAACTGGCATCACCACCAGGACGAGACGCCGAAGGAAGCGGCGCGGTGGCCAGGGCGTTGCGGTCAATCTTGCCATTACTAGTGCACGGCAGCTCGTCAACGATGACCACCTGCGCCGGGCACATGTACTGCGGCAGAGGCAGGTTCGCCAACAGGTCCGTGATCACCGCCGGTTCGATCTCACCTGTCCGGTCACTGACCGTCGTCGCATGGGCCACCAGGACGTCATCTCGCACGGTGACCACGACCGTCGAGAACAGCGACGCCCCTGCTTGCAGCAGAGCTCCTTCCACCTCCTCCAGCTCGATCCGAAGCCCGCGCAACTTGACCTGCGTGCTCCCTTCCAGCCGACCCTGGAAAATCAGTTTACCATCCGCCGTCAGTCGACCCTGGTCGCCCGTGCAATACCATCTTGTCGATGGCGATGCTCGGTCCGTGACGAACCGCTTCGCGGTCTCTTCTGGCGACGCCCAGTAGCCCATCGCCAGCCCGGCGCCACCGATGCAGATCTCCCCGCGGAATCCGACCGGCTGAGGCCGGCCGGCCGCGTCGACGATTCGCAGCGCGTAGTTGGGCAAAGCCTTGCCGACCATACTCTGGGATTCAAGCTCATCCTCTTCCCCGGTCTCCAGGGAGATGCTGTGGAAGGTGGCCGCCGCGGTGATCTCCGTCGGACCGTAGCAATTCAGATACGAGAGGGATGCGAGGCCCAGGCGCTGAAATTCGTGCAGCAGGGAGCCATGGACCGCTTCGCCGCCCATGCACGCCCACCGCCAGCCGGCGCACTCAGCCAGCGAATCCCGCCCGTAGTGCAGCCAGGTCAGATACTCGGAGGGTGTGGCGATGGTCATGGTGACCTGGTGCTGGTGCATCAGCTGGGTGATGTGGAGCGCATCGCGGCGCGACTCGTACGGCACGATCACCAATGTGCCCCCCGTGCAGAGGGCGCAGAAGGTCTGAATCAGCGACATGTCGAAGCCCAGCGAGCTCTGCTGTAGCACGGTCTCGCATGCCGGCCGCAGACCCAGCGCCTCGATCTTCAGCGCAATGTGGTTGACAAAGTTGCTCTGCGAGAGCACTACCCCCTTGGGCTTGCCTGTTGAGCCGCTCGTGTACAGCAGCACGGCGGTCGATTGCGGCTGTGCAGTGCAAGGGATAATCTCCTTGACAGCAGTCTCGATCTCATCCACATTGATAGCCTGCAAGGCAAGATTCTCCTCTCCGGCGCCGAGCTGGCCAGCGCGCTCGAGAGTGGCCTCGTGGCAGAGCACCACGCTAGGCCGCGCACTGGCGACGATGGCCGCATGCCGCGCCGGAGGCAGACTGACGTCCAGCGGGATATAGATCGCCCCGATATGGAGGATGGCGAGCATCGCGGCCGTGAAGTCGACCGAGGGCTGGCACAAGACGGCGACCCGAGACTCGGCCGTCTGACCTGCAGCCTGCAAAGCGGCAGCGATCACGTTTACCCGCTCCGCGAGCTGAGCATATGTAAGCGCCTGACTCCCATCACGAATGGCGATCTGCTCAAGATGAGCTTCCTGTGCAAGCTGGACCTTCTCCGACAGCGTTTCCGGCCAGTGGAAGTCCACTCGAGGGCCCTGACCGAGCTCGAGGGCCGTGAGGACTGCGTCGGGAGCATGGATGGGCACATCGGCGACGGGAGTGTAGGTGTTTGCCACTACATCCTTCAGCACGCGCACATACGTGTCCAGGATGGTGCGGGTGGCGGCCGCGTCGTACAGGGACTCCTGGCAGGCCATCTCCAGGACGAAGCCGTCGGCGCCGTACTCGATGATGGCGAAGCTGAGGTCGTAGGGGTTCTTGGCCTCCTGGACGTCGGCCATGGTCAGGAAGTGGCCGGCGAAAGGGATCTTCTTGACGACGCCCAGCCGGTAGTTGACGGCGACCTGGAACAAGGGGGTGTGGGAGGAGGAGCGCGCCACGTGCAGCTCGTCCAGGATCATGTCCAGCGGCACGGCCGAGTTCTGCACCGCGCCCAGGACCTTGCGCGCCGTCGTCTGGGCGATCTGCGCGAACCGCGCGTCTGGGGATACGCGGAACCGCACCGGCAGCATGTTCATGAAGAATCCCACTGTGTCGGCGAAGTCGTCATCCAGCCGGTTGGCATCCGCCACCCCGATGCAGAGGTCGTCGGTGCCCGCCAGCTGCGACAGCACGACCTGGAACACCGCCAGGTGAAAATGGAAGGCGGTGATCCGCAGTTTCTGGCACGCGGCCTTCAGCGCCTGCGCGACCTCTGGGCCGATCTCCTGCCACTCGTAGGTGGTGCGGAAGTCCTGCGTGCTGGGCCGCGTCTTGGTCTTGGACATGGGCAGCAATGGCAACACGGGGGGCACGGTGGCGTACTCGTTCTTCCAGTACTGCAGCTGCGCCTGAAACTGTCCGGTCTGCTGGTGCTCGAACTGTCGGCGCGTGTACTCTAGATAGGTCTTGCTGGTATGCTCGAGGGGCTCCATGCGGTAGGCGGAGGACAGGTCCTGGATGAAGAAGCGCCAGCCGGTGGTGTCCATGATGATATGGTGATAGGAAAGAATGATGGTGTGCGACTGCACGGAGGTCGAGAGCACCGCCATCTCCATGGTCTCGCCCCGGGCGAGGTCCCAGACCCGGTTCTTGGCTAAAGTGGCCTCCGCGGCGATGTTGTCGGCCGTGGCATCGGCGACATGGCGGAATCGCACGATGGGGGAGACGAGCACGCCCTGCATGGGCTGATTGTCCTCCTCGCGCACGAAGTAGCACGTGCGCAGGGACTCATGGTGCTGCATGGTGAGGGCGAGCGCATTGTGGAGGCGCTCCATGTCCAGGTGGCCGTCAATCTCGAACTGGAACATGAGGTTGTACGCGGTCGGGTTGTTGAGGAACTGCGAGAGAATGTAGATCCGCGACTGGCCAGACGAGAGACGCTCGCTCTCGATTATACCTTGGCCATAGTCATCATCGTCAGCGTCGCGTCGCACATCGGGGAGGAGGGGGTCTTGTCCTACGTTCACCCCGGCTTCGTGGCCGTCCTTCTCGTCGGTGGGATCAACGACGCTGGGAGAGCTGCTCGCAGACGACAGATCTTGGTCGCCGGCCCCGAGGGAGCTGGTCTCGGCGGTTTCCGGGGCTTCGGATGGAGTCTGCGACGAGTCCTGAGACTCGTCCACGGTCGTGCTTTCGGTCTCGACCTCCTCTGCCTTGGAGGCGGCCGTTTGCTCCAGCTGCTGGGCGAGCAGCTGTTTGGCCGCGTTGGTGCACAGTTGGGCGATGGAGTCTCCTCCCAGGATCTTGAGGACGGGGATGTCGGCGCCCAGCTCCCGCAGGAACCAGGTGCGGATCTCCACGGCCACGAGCGAGTCGATACCCAGCTCGATCAGCGACACCTGGACCGAGACGCTTCCGGCAGGCAATTGCATCATGGTTTCAAGCTTGGCCGAGAACGCCTCCTGAGCGAGCTCCACAGCCTCGGCCTCGGTGCTCACCTCGCGGAACCGGTCCTTGAGGTCATCCTGGCCCGATCGAGCCACCACCTCGTTCCGAACATTGGTGGATGGCAGATAGTGCGAGAAGCGAGGGTCGGAAGTCCAGGCTGGCTTGTGGCCAGCCGGCAGGGGCTCCGTCAGAGGATCCATACCGACGCCCACTTCACACGGGCGGTGGCTGTCCGGTCGGCCGGAGATGATGGCCTCGGCGAACGCGTGGTGCACGTCCATCTCGGAGATGAACTTGAACTGCAGGCGAGCGAAAATCTCCCAGATCGCCCGCTCCTGCCGGGTGGTGTAGCCGACATCGGTGACGAAGCCGATATGGACGACCGAGGCGGCCAGCCCCCGCTCGCGACGCTGAGCGGCCAAGGCGGACATGAACATGTTGGCGGCGTGGTAGTTGGATTGGCCCTGGGTGCCGATGGTTGCACCGCAAGAGGACAGGAGAACGAAGAAGTCCAAGGGCGTGTCGGCGAACACCTCGTCCAGGTGCTTGGACCCGTCCACCTTTGGCTTTAGGACGCGATTGACCGCGTCCGCGTCCATGTTGACGAACATGCGATCGGTCAGCACCATGGCCGCGTTGCACACCCCGGCGATGGGAGGCAGGGTCTCCTTGATCCCGCGCACCGTGGACTGCACCGACGCCCGGTCCGTGACATCCATCGACTCGACATGCACGTTGGCGCCTTTGTGTCGTGCATCCGCCAGCCAGCGGGTATGGATGTTTGGGTTTCGACTGGTGATGACCATGTGCTTCACGCCGTGCTTCAGGGCCCACTCACAGATCGACAAACCGAGGCCACCGGCCATACCGACCATCAGGTATGTCTTGGCGGGATGGAACAGAGTAGTCAGGTCGGGAGGCTGGACGACCAGGCTCAGAGAGTCAGTTGCCTCAGTCCAGGAAGTGATGTGTGTGGTTTGCAGAATCGAAGCATCAACGCGCGCAAGCTGATCGACGTTCAGAACGGTGATTTCACCTGACACCGGCAATTCTGCATTCAACGTGAAGAGACGGTCTTGCAGAGCGGCGTATCCTGCAGCAAGTGAGCCTTCAGCTCGCAGGAGATCGAGCCCCTTCTGGAACACCCCACTGTCCAGCTTCGGAACTGCCCAAGGAGATGATAGTGCGGACTGGATACTGGATCCGAGATAATCCGTGCAACCCGAGCAATTCACAAAGATCGAGTCCTGGCGAGGAACCAAGCTTTGAATGACTCGCGGAGAACTGTGGGGGTGGATCCGGACCCATTCGCTGGGAGTCTCTGCGTCTGTAGTGGATGAGCACACAAAGAACACCTCGATCGCGCGCTGCTCAGCCGTGGCAGCAATGACAGCGGCCAGACCACGCCGAGGCTGGTAGAAAGTGACGGACTGTCCAGCGGGGACGGCGCTCAACAGCGCATCGGCGAAAATCTGGTCGCTCAGTCTCTCGAGGACAAGTGCGTCGCAAGCCGTCTCGTCAATCGGGATGACATCCACCTGCGGCACGCTCGCCACAGAGGCATTGACATGCGAGATGGCCAGCACCGGGGTTCCCACGTCAACTTGGTGTCCAACCGTGAGGTAGAGCGTCTCCTGCTTGTCACCGCCGGGAACTGTCAGTGAGAAAGCTGCCTTGACCTTCACATTCTCGGCGTCATCAGCGGGACCACGGTTGTCCGCCTCGATCAAGGCTAGCTTGTCACCCTGTTGGATGAGGCGGATTGTCGCATCGGAGCCGGACGCAGACTTCGTGACCGTGCGGTAGCGCGCATTGTATCGGTCGTTCAGCTCCTGGTTGGGACGCAGACGCGCGATCAGAGTCTCGTTCCCGTCGATGACCAGCTCCTGCTCGCGTGTCCACAGCAGGGGCGTTTGCTCGTCCACCGCCGACAGGATCTTCATCCGCACGAAGGCTTCCAGTACTGTCCGCGCGGAGAGGTTGGTGTTGGTGATCGACTCCACATCCAAGGACTGGATGGTAACCTGCGGCAACTCCTTGCAGATGGCGCGCGACATTCCCAGAAACATGTTCTGGTAGGGGTTCTCCGCTCGCCGGCTCCGGGTGACCCAGAGCACGTTCCGTGCGCGCAGGAAAACCGCCTGCAGGGCCTTGAGCTTCTTCTGTGTGATGGGAACTGAGAACAGCGGTGCGTACAGCTCCTGCAAACACACCACATCCATGCGCGACGAGAGGCGCGAGAAATCCACGGCCTCGAGATCGCGGGCAACGACCACGCGGTTGCGCCAAGAGGGTCCGACTTGGCGTTGAAGGGCGGTTGTGAGCTTGGAGACCGGGAGGGTGTGGCCACCGATGACGAGCAGAGAGTCAGTCTGGGGCACACTGTTGATGTATCCCAGCGGCTCGCGCAGCTGCAGCACGGTCTCGTCAACCGCCTGGCTGACCATGAAAGACATGCAGTGCTTCTCGGCGTCTGGCAGGTCGTGGTAGACTAGGTCCACGCCCGAGTAGCCGGTATCCTGCAGGGTGCGATCCCAGTCCTCGGTGGTCATACCGGGGTGGAAGCGGCGGCCTTCCTTCGCGCCCAGCCACCAGCCGGGCAAGCCGGCCATACAGAAGCCGATACGCATGATGTCGATGCCGGTGATCTCCACCAGCAGCAGGAAACCACCAGGCTTAAGCAGCGATCGGGCGTGAGCGAGTGTGACCTCCATGCTGCCCGTGGCATGCAGAACGTTGGAGGCGACGACCACGTCGTAGGAGTGCAAGGCATACCCCTGCGGGACCACGTCTTTCTCCACGTCCAGCGTCTTGAAGACCATCTTGCTGGCAAACTCCGAGAATCGCTTGGCCGCGTTCTCGAAGAAACCGGTGGAGATGTCGGTGTAGGTGTAGGTGTCGAAGCTCTTGCCGATGGATTGCAGGATGGCGTGAGACTATAAGACAGTTATTAGCAATCAAACACGCCGGAAGTGTAGATCACAGAAAGCTTCTTACCGTGGAACCCGTTCCAGCACCAATTTCCAGGTAGTTGGCCTTGGGGTACTTGTTGGAAATCTGCTGCAGGACGTTGCGCATGCCGGCATTAACGACGGCGAAACCGCAGCCCTCGTAGTACATGCGGCCGAAGCGGTCATCCTTCATCAGGACCTCCAGCATCTGGGTCTTGCCATGCAGCACGTCCATGAGGTTCTCGCCCACGGCGCGCACGATCTCGATATCAATCTGGCCGGGCCAGCGGTTGAAGATCTCCTCGATGACCTCGATCCGGTCGTCGAGCCAGCTACTTTGGGCCAGCGGGTGAGAATCCTCGCGGACCACTTGCACCCAGTGCTCGAAGCACTCCAGCATGCGCTGGAAATACCACGAGAGCCCAGCCACCTCGCTGGGGTCGACCTGTTCCAGCACCCGTTGCACGTAGTAGAGCACGGCGCGATCGATGTCGGCCACGAGGGCGGTATCGCGCTCGACGTCGCCGGGGTCACGCAGCGGCTCAAGCAGCGAGAGCGACGGGTCGGCCATGAAGACGGTGTCGAAGAAGAGCCGGCGGTCTTGCTCTGCCGTGGGCGGCGCGATGGGCTTAACCGAGAGGGCCTCCACCTGCAGCGCGGCTTCTCCGGTCACACCATCATAAATATGGATGTCACCGCTGAGCGACAGGCCGTTGCGGGCCGTGATGAACGACTGGGTTACCGTGCGAATGGTGCCGGCCTCTGCCCCGAGGGTGACCCTGGGGTTCACGGCCACGCGTTTGATATGTACGGGCAGCACGCTGGTCGGCAGCTTTCCAGCGCTGGGGTCTGCGCGGGCGTGGAATAGGTTCTGAAAGGACACATCCAGCAACGCAGGGTGGACGACGTATCCCCCGCGCAGCTCCTCGGCCGACCACTCGGCCTTGGCCTCGGCGAAGTCCAGCCGGCGTTCGACGTCCTGCAGGCGATGGAAGATGCCCGTATAGTTCAGACCCGCCTGCGCCAGCACCTCGTAGCCTTCCTCGCTGTCAACGGGGAGCAAGTTGGGCGGCGCCGGGGCGCTGGGGGGAAGCTCGTCGCCTGAGGGCTCGCCCAGGTGGATGATCAAGCGGCCCTCGCAGGTGTGGACCATGGCGCCCGTGCTGGGATCCGAGCAGTAACAGTAGGAGAAGTGGCCCTCGATGACCTTGGGGTCGCCGCTCTCCAGCAGCCGCACCGTGAAGATCGTGTCCTGGCCCTCGCGCGAGTCCGGCACCACAATGGGCCGCCGGATCTCCACGTCCTGCACCTCCATCAACTGAACGGCCCTGCCGGCTGCGATCGCCTGCCCGGCCTGGAACGCCAGCGCCACGTACGAGGCACCGGGCAACAGGGGCTCGCCCATGATCTCGTGGCCCTTGACCCACGGCAGCTCGCTGAGCTTGAGGACGTTGCGCCAGCGCAACTCCCGGTCGGTATCGTCGGGCGAGCGGCGACCCAGCAGCTCGTGGAACACATCATTGCCCTTGCGGAACCGCGCCGAGATGCGAGACTCCCGCCAGTAGACTCGATCATGGTCCCAGGAGTACGACGGGAGGTCCTTCAAGAGCCTGGGTGCGCGTCGACTGCCTTCCGGCACCAAAGCGCGTCGGAGACCCGCGAAGCTAACGAACTGCGGTCCCAGATGGGCCCAGATGAAGCCAATCGCGTCGAACAGTGCCTCGACATCGCTCGCGCCGCGCTTGAAAACACCGGTATAGGAGGGAGCGGTGCCAAAGGCGGACTCCAGGGTCTGCTCCGTGGGGCCCTTCAGCGCAGGATGCGGCCCGATTTCGATAGCGAGATCGAACGGACCTCCGTGCCAGATCGAGGAGCGCACCGCCTGCGAGAACAGGACCGTCTGAACCATGTTCTGGACCCAGTAGGGCCCTTTGAGGGACTGGAGGTCTCCCCGCAACAGCTCGGTGTCGCCGCGGACGCTGGAGTTCCAGAAGCAGCCGTCGCGCGGGCGGCGGACCTGGATGTCGCAGGCCTCGAGGGACTGGAGGTAAGGGTCGGCGCAGCGCTGCATGTGGTGCGAGTGGTAGGCGGTGTCGACCTTCAGCTGGCGCGCGAATACGTTCTCGCGGTCGAAGTGCTCCTTGGCCTGCTGGATGGCATCGCTGTCCCCGGATAAGGTGACGCTCTGGACGCCGTTGCTGGCCGCCACGCTGATCCGGCCCTGGTACTCGGGCTGCCTGCAGAACCGCTGCGCCTCTTTATAGCTTATTCCCACGGCCATCATCGCGCCGCGCTCCCCGTTCGCGCCCTGCGCCAGCCCTGCGTATTTGCCGCGGTAGAAGGCAATCTGCATCGCCGCGTCCAGGGAGATGATGCCGCAGGCGTAGACGGCGGCAATCTCGCCGGACGAGTGGCCGACCACGGCATCGAAGTCGATCCCGCTGGCGAACAGCACTTCCAGGAGACCGAGTTGGATGGCCGTGCACACCGGCTGGGAGACGGCGGCTTCGCCGACGCGGGAGGTATCGGCATCCTTGCGCAGCTCGTTCACGAGAAGCCACTCGGGAGGGTCGGGTAGTGCCTGCAGCACGGCATCGCACCTGTCGAGCACCTCCCGGAATAGCGGGGAGTGATCGAGCAACATGCGACCCATGCCGGGCCACTGGGCGCCTTGGCCAGTGAACACGCCCAGGATGCCGGGTGTCTCACTGGGGTTGATCGCCTGGTGGCGGATCCCAATTGTCTCCTTCTTGGCCACCTTCTGGTTGTCGCTGATGAACTTCTGCAGGCCGCTGATCAACCCCTGGTGTGAGGACGAAGAGAAGAAAGCCCGCGCCCGGTGCGCCGTTCGGCGGGTCTGCAGCACGTAGCTGAGATCCGACAAGTCCACCGACGGGTTGTCCTGCAGGTACTGCAGGAGTCCCTCGACGTTGCCCAAGAGTGAGGCGCCGGAGTGAGCGGAGAGCACGATGGGGCCGACTGGCGCACTGCCTTCAGCGACGGGTTCAATGGGTTCCTGTTCTGGAGTCTCGTAGCTATCCAGGATAACGTGGGCGTTGGTACCACCGAAACCGAAGCTGTTGACGCTCACGCGAAGAGGCACCCCCTGAGCGAGCTTGGGCCAGGGGACGGGCGCGGTCGCGATCTGCATGGGACCGTAGTACGGCTCGATCTTGGGGTTCAGCTCATTGAAGAGCATGTTGGGCGGGATGGTGCGATGCTTGATGGAGACCAGCGCCTTCAGGACACCGGCCAGACCGGCACACCCTTCCAAGTGGCCAGTAACGGTCTTGATCGAGCCGACATATAGGGGCGAATTCTCGTCGCCTATTTTCTCGCTGGTGAAGGCATCCTCCCCGAGGAGGGCCTCACTGATCGCTTGCGCCTCAACGGGGTCACCCGCGGCCGTGCCCGTGCCGTGACACTCGAAGTACTGACACCGATCCCTGATGGGATCGAGGCCGGCCCGCTCGTATGTGCTCCGAATGAGGGCCGCCTGGGCTGCCGATGTAGGCATAGTGATTCCCTGGCTCTGGCCGTCGGAGTTGATCCCGCTGCCCCGAATCAAGCCCTCGATGTGATCATTGTCGCGGATGGCCTGGCTGAGCGGCTTCAGCAGGATGGCGGCGGCGCCCTCTCCGCGCGCATAGCCGTTGGCGGTCTTGTCCCACATGCGCGACTGCGAGTCCGGGGAGAGCATGTGCAGCTTCGATTCGGCAACGTACATGACGGCGTCGAAGATCAGGTTAACCCCGCCCACCACTGCATAGCCGACCTCCCCGAGCTGGAGACTCTGAACCGCCTGGTGCAGGGCGACCAGCGAGCTGGAGCAGGCGGTGTCGACGGTGACCGACGGCCCGTGCAAGTCGAACACGTACGAGATGCGGTTCGCCAGGATACTCCGCGAGGTCCCCGTGCTAGTGTATTGAGGGATGCTTTCGAGGTCGCGCACCTGGATGTCGTGGTAGTCATCGGTCATTACGCCGACATGCACCGAGGTCTGCGATCCGCGCATCTGGCTTAGCGTGTAGCCGGCACTCTCAAAGGTCTCGTAGACGGCTTCCAGCAGGATGCGCTGTTGCGGGTCGATGGTGTCAGCTTCGAATGGGCTGATGCCGAAGAAGGCTGGGTCGAAGAGCCGACTGTCTTCGGCCAGCAGGTAGCCCTGGCCCTTGACGTCGGTCGAGCCATGAGTGTCCCCGGACGGGTGGTAGAAGCGCTGGAGGTTGAGGTTCTGGGCGTTCAGCTCTCGCCGCACGTCTCGGGGGTGGCGGAGGAGGTCCCAGAGCTTGGAGGGGGAGGAGGCCGAGCCGGGAAACCGACAGGAGGAGCCAACGATGGCGATAGGTTCAGGAACGGGGGTAGACATTTTTGGTTGTGGTTGTTGTTGAAAGAGTGGGAAGTGTGTGTGAATAGCAAGTCACTGCTATCCGCGGCAAGTCGTCCTGAATTCTGTTGAAGTTGAGGGAGAGGTGTAAAATTGATCAGATGATGAGGAGTTGTCAAGTGGTGCGATCGTAGAGCGTATGTATACGTCTGCAATGTGTAGTATAAACAGGCATATTCAAGCCCTAGCCCCAGCCTCATCTTCATACCCGCCGGAGCGGACGTCCACGCGGACTGAACCCCTGTCTGCCACGCGGAGAAGCGCATCCAATGAAAATAGACCCAATGAGACCGTCGGACAAGGCTGAAGCCTGCGTTGTGGTGTCGGAAAAGCACATGGAAAGGGGATCCATTAGGGCTGGAGGTGAGTTTCAAAAGTCCGGTGGTCGCGGTGCTGATGTCCGGTCAGATTCCATCAGCCTCGGAGCTGCCCGCCAAGCAACGCCGGACTGTCCTTGTCCTTGATTGCGGGGGGCTCACAGACAATGGATAGATATATGAGATAATCCGGCCTTCCGATCAATTGAATGCTACTCCCAACTTGCTGGGTTGGAATTTTGAGATCATTTTCTACCGTGCAAAAAACAGCAGCAACAACCATTTGTCCCATCATGTTGGTGCAGTATCACAACCTCCCGGTGCAGAGCCTGCCCATTCTGCTCCTTTGTTCTGGCTTCCTGGCCCTTCTGTTCCGGTCCTTTGTCCGGCGCGCGAGCGACCTGCGCAAGCAGCGGTCCTGGGGTTGCAAGTCTGTCCCCTCGCGGTTTCAGTGGGAGCCGTTCTGGGGCGTGGATCTGGTGTGGACGCAGTGGCAGGCGCTGCGGGGCCACTACTTCATCCCCTGGCTCAGCGAGCTGCACAAGGGCCAGCCTAAGACCTTCCAGATCACCTTCATGGGCACACGGGTCGTCTACACGATCGAGCCCGAGAACCTCAAGTCTCTGACGGCCATCAACTGGAAGGACTTCGCCATCAGCCCGCTCCGTCGCTACAAGAATGCCGGCGCCGCGTTCGCCAACCGCGGCGTCAACGTCGTCGACGGCGAGGACTGGGTCTTCAGCCGCGCGCTAATCAAGCCCTTCTTCATGCGCGAGGTCTACGCCGACACCGAGCGGCTGCGCTCCTACACGGACCATCTCCTGCGCATTCTCCCTCCGGACGGAGAGACGGTCAACATCCAGCCCTACCTCCAGCGATGGGTGAGCCCCCCCTCCCTTCTCTGTCAGCTCATGTCCATTCAGCTAACAACCACTCCAGTTCCTCGACGTGACCACCAACTTCATCTTCGGCGCGCCCATGGACGCATTGACACACCCCGAGCGCGCACGGGTGACCTGGGCGATGCTGGACGTGCTCCGGGGCAACCGACTGCGGCTGCAGATGTACAAGGTGATGAACCTGATCGACTGGTCGTGGTGGCTGCGGGCGATCAAGATCGTGCACGCGTACATGGACGAGCACCTGGACCGGGTGTACGCAGACATCGCGGAGCGGGAGCGGCGGATCGCTGCGGGCGAGGACGTGGGCCCCGAGCGGCTGGATCTGCTCTGGTACATGGCGAAGCACTGCCCGGAGCGGGCGGAACTCCGATCGCAGCTGTCGCTGCTCTTCGTGCCCAACAATGACACGACCTCGATCTTCACGGGCAACGTGGTGTGGCACCTGGCGCGGAACCCGGAGGCGTGGGCGAAAGTGCGCGCGGAGGTGCTGGCCCACGGCGACGCGCCGCTCACCTTCGAGGCGCTGCGAGGCATGAAGTACCTCAACGCGTGCATCAACGAGACGCACCGGCTCAACCCCAACAACGTGTCGCAGGTGCGCATGTGCATCAATGATACCACCCTGCCTCTCGGGGGCGGGCCAGACGGCAAGTCGCCGATCCTGATTCGGAAGGGCGATGTCGTCCAGGTCACGAAGACGGTCATGCAGAAGGATCCCCTCTACTTCGGGGAGGATGTCGACGCCTTCAAGCCGGAGCGCTTCGTCGATCAGGCCCATTTCTGGGAGTTTGTCCCCTTCGGGGGCGGGCCCCGCCGCTGTCCGGCCCAGATGATGGTCCAGACGGAGACGGCGTATATCCTGGCTCGGTTGGCGCAGGTGTACAGTCGCATTGAGCCGCGCGATGAGAATCCGTTTGTCTCGGTCATGCGCATTGGACCGTCGAATAAGACGGGGGTGTTGGTCGCGTTGCACAAGTAAGGGTTTAGGGGGGGAACGTGAAGGGGAAATGCAGAGCGGAGGCCGGAGGTGTAGGCCGGAAGTGCAGGCTGCGTGCATGCAGGCAGGCAGGCGTACTCCGATCCCTGCTAGTCTTGTCCGGGATGAGATCGAATGTAGCTACCCTTACCTGGTTGGTTCTTGTTTTGAATGAAGAAAAAAAAACGTGGTTTAGAATGTTCCATCGCATCTGGACAAATGCTGTACTCGTAAAATCCACAAGGGGTGCAGTGGAGTATGTGCAGCAGAGTACCAGGGTCAGTCCTTTTAGTTCCTCTCCATTGAGAAATCCGTGTCTTTCTTATATCTCAATCACGATACTATCTTTAAAATCGTCTTCACTGTATTCAATAAGCAATCCACCCGGACAATGAGGCCGAACACTGTAATCTCGCAGGTTCCAAGAACAAACACCGTAGATTTCAGAGACAACCATAAACCATAATCAAATCCAACCCGGCCAACCAACTAACATCCCAAAGCAACAAACCAACTATAGCAACGCGTCAACCGCCTTACTTCAACGCCACCAACCGGACATCCACCGTCCGCCCCTCCTTGGCACTCTCACTCACGCTCTCCAGCCGGAACCGCTCCAGCACCTCCATCACCGTCAGCTTGAACACCGCATCCGCGACATTCTTCCCCAAGCACCGTCCTGACGCCGCCCCCGTCCCAAAACGCATGAAGCCACAGCGCAGGTCCTGGTTGGCCACCTTCAAAAACCGATCGGGATCGAACCGGTCCACACCAGTAACACCCCAAGTGGCGGCCCCGTTGTTCAGGCGACGCGTGTCGATTACCACCGGCGTGCCGGCGGGGATGTTGTACCCGCCAATCTTCTTGGGCTCCGCCGTGGTTTCGGGCATGGAGAACCCTATATTTAGATTGAGGTTAGCAATACAGTTTCCCCCTTGTAAGTAAGATGGAATAGGTGGGACCCGGGGAAACCCACAGAAAGCAGGCGAGATGCGCATGCTCTCCATCAGCACGCGGTTGAGCAAGGTATCCTGCTTCGCGAGGTATTTGGACAGATCGAAATCGGGCTTCGCCTTCCACTCCCGGATCTCCTGCCGGAGTGCCGTCTGGAACCGTGGGTGGGCGGCCAGGTTGGTAAAGATGGTGCGGAAGACCTCGGCGCTGATGTTGACGTTGGCGAAGAGGATCTCGGTCAGGGTTGCGAGAAACTGTGTCGGGGTTAGTATGGAGTCTAGAGTTGAGCTTGTAGGGGTTTCGGAGGTGCACGTACGGCGTCTTCGGTGAAGTCTTCATCTGGCTCTACGCCGCGGTAGATTGTCTCAACAGGGCACGCCCAGCCGCCCTGGGGTTGATTAGTACTGGCAATCTGGGGTTGATGAGAGTGCTTACGACACGGGCGTTCTCGACAATCAGGCGGTTGAACTCCTGCCACCGGGTGTGGAATTCCTGCAGTCGCTTGCGTGGGGCGCTGGGCAGCAGGTTGTAGAGCTTGGAGTCCGGGTGCTTGCTGACCAGCATGTCCATCATGATGGCGTCGTGCTGGTCGTTCAGCTCCAGCAGCGTCCAGTAGGACTAGTCGTATCTTGTCAGTTCCCGATCCGCCATCTCAATGCAACATGGTAAACGTACTCGATCATCGAAAGCATCTTCATACAGGTGCAGCGAGAGCAGCTTGAAGACCAAGAACCGGAAATCGACCTTGCTGTCGAGTTCGCTGGTCGCCGTGGGGGCTTTGCTCTCCAGCCAGGCCTCGATCTCGCGCTGGAACCGGGGGATCCGCTGGGCGACCGGGTGGAAGGCGAAGGGCGGGTCGAAGTGCTTGCGGATCGCCCGCCAGTGGTCGCCGTACTGCACGCCGACACAGGGGCCCAGGAATCGGCCAAAGGGCTCGCCCAGGTTCAAATTGCGGGGCTTGGTGTGGCTTTTGCTGTCGCTGCGGTAGAACTCGTGGACTTGGTCGGGCTGGCTGATCACCAGTTCGCGATAGGGGCCGCTGCGGATGAGATACGGCTCGGTGCCGGCGAGAGCCTCGCCTTGTCCGGACAATTCCCGACTCGAAGATTGTCAGTGAGCCCGATCAGTAGTCACCGGAGTAGGAACAGCATGCTCATGGGCGATCCTCACCTGCGAATGAACTTGGACATGCGCACGTCAGCGGGAAGTTCAGCGATGCGCTTGCCCTCGTCGGTCGTGAATTCTTTCGGTCGCCTCATGGCGTTCAATGCAAACGCACTGGCGAAGACGAGCACCGAGCCAGCTACTGCACTGACATACTGACCCTTGGACTCGTCCGTCTGGAATTGCTGCAAGAAAGCGCTGGTTGCCATGTTGGGGTTCCACGGGTTGGGATTGTCAATGTGGCTCTAAGGAATTAAAGATTCACTTGAGAAAGGGGAAAGGCACCATCCGGCAAACCTGGATGATGTCGATAGATAACGTATGTATTCTGTTTCTTTGTTGGTTGCTGCATTGATCTCCGAAACCTCTCCTGATGCATCCTCCGGACAATGACTGTGGAAAGTAAGCAGCAACAACTCCGGCGTCAGCCCTAAGTCCGTCCGCCCGCCGGACCCCGCCCGCCAATCAGTCCGCGGCGCTATACTCATCGGAAATTCCCAAGGATAGAGACAACTGGAAATAACTTCATCACAGCAATAGCCACCCGGTCATAAACACGACCAGTCCTCATACATATCTAGTCCACTAATCTCCACCGCGTCGATAAATCGCGAAGACAGCCACAGCCACAGCCATAGCCTCAAGCCACGCCCACACCCTCTCCAGTCACATCATCACCATGAGCGAGTTACCGACTACCCAACAGGCACTGAAAATAGCCGGTCCCGGGAGCATCGAGCTGCAGACCAGCCAGCCCTTACCCCAGCTGGGCGCCGATGAGGTGCTGGTGCGGGTCGCCTGTGTCGGGCTGAACCCTTACGACGCCAAATCCGCCGACATGTCGCCCAGCCCCGGCGCCACCGCCGGGCTGGATTTTGCGGGCGAGATCGTGGCCCTCGGCGAGGGGGTCACCTCCTCCACTTTCTCGTCGTCGCGACTGGCTCTGGGCACGCGCGTGTGCGGCTGCGTGTTCGGCAACAACGCGGGCCAGCACGACAATGGGGCTTTCGCCGAATACGTGGCGGTGCCCGCGGCGCTGGTGCTCTGCATCCCGGACTCGATGAGCTTCCAGCAGGCGGCGACGCTGGGCTGCGGGCTGGCGACCACCGGATTGGCGCTGTATCAGACCCTCGGCCTGCCGCTGGTGGGCGTCGGAGCGTCCGAGTCGGAGAGTAATGCCACAAAAAAGACTCCGACGTATGTCCTGGTATACGGCGGAGGTACCGCGACAGGGACGCTGGCCATCCAAGTGCTGCGCCGGTAAGCCAACGCCTATTTCTCAAAAAAGAAATAACGAAACCAAGAAACAAAAGGAAAATAGCATTCCAGAGCCACTAACTATCTGCACAAATCCCCACAGCTCCGGCTTTACCCCACTGACCACCAGCTCCCCGCACAACTTCACGCGGCTGCAGCAACTCGGCGCGGCGGCGACGTTCGACTACCGGTCGCCGACCTGCGGCTCGGACCTGCGCGACCACACCGCCAACACGCTGGCCTTCGCGCTGGACTGCATCAGCACGACGGAGTCGATGCAGATCTGCTACGAGGCGATCGGTCGCGCGGGCGGCAAGTACGTCTCGCTGGACCCGTTCCCGCTGAACCGGCACACACGCCGCAGTGTGCGCCCGGAGTGGGTGTTCCTGTTCACGCAGTTCGGGCGCGAGATTGTCGGCTGGGAGGCGCCGTACAATCTTCTTGCAAGGCCGGCGGACCGCGCCGCGGCGGAGCGGTGGTACGCGGAGATGGAGGCGGTTCTGGCGGAGGGAGGGTTCGTCACGCACCCCGTGCAGGAGGAGTCCGGCGGGTTGCGCGGAGTGATTGGCGGCATTGATGCGGTGCGGAGAGGTCAGGCCTCGGGGTTTAAGTTGGTGTATCCTATTTGGGGGTGTGCTTAGATGTTTTGGTTTTTGGTTGGTTTATCATAAGGGATATTCGTTTCTTCTTTTGGTTGTTGTTTGGTAGGTTGGTGGGGAATGGTATCTGTTCTATTCTAAATTGTGTCCAATTTGTAGTTTGGGGCGGGTGAGTCGAGGGTATTGATTCATTTTGCATTGTTCATGTGTCAGTGGTTGCTACTATCCTATGACAGAATCATGGTATAAGAAAGAAATTTAATACTCAAAAGATATGTGTGACGGCAGTGTTGACCATTTGCGCTTTGCATCTGTCGCCTGTATACTGTAATTTGTTGTAGAATTCATGTCCAAGACACAATCTCACCAACAGGGTATTTGCACCTCAAACTCATTTCCCTACTAACTGCTGATATGAGATAAGTCATAGTCTAACCTTTTTATATAGGTTTCCGAATGCAAGAAGGTAGAAACATCGAAGCCTCTACTCTAGCCCTCCCTCTTCCCCCATCTCCCAAGCCTCGAATCAAGCCCCTCCTCAAAATCCAGAAAATCACCCCTGACTAAACCTTCGACAAGAACCCCCACCCCCCAATCCTCACCCTCAGGATAACCATCACCACCGTCGACACCGCATACGCCACCCCGCTAAACACCGCCGCGTACACATAATCCCCGCCATTCCGGGTGATCAACACGCCCGCGATCGGGGGACTCGTCAGCGCCCCCAACCCGGCCACCGCAAACACCGTGCCCACCCGGTACCCGATCTCGGTGGGCGGGGACAGCGCCATGACGAGCATGGGGCCCAGGCCGATGGTGGTGCCCGACACAAACCCGAACAGGATGGTGAAGACGATGATGGCGGCGTTGCCGCGCGAGGGGAGCCACGAGGCGAGCACCACCACGATCGAGGCGACCATCGCCAGAATGAAGACGTTGAATTGGCCGTACTTGCGCGCCCAGATTTGGGGGACGGTGCGGCCGAAGAAGCTTTCCCATGTGGATTAGTTTTATTGTCTGGTGGGGAAGGGGGGTTCAAGGGGCTGGCTGCAACATACCTTACGCCGTTTTGGATGGGGATCAGATTGTAGCCCATCGTGACGGACATGCCGTAGTGGATGGAGGAGATCACCATGAAGACGTAGGGGACGAACATGCCCCCTTTTTGGGTTGTCAGTTTTTTCCGTTGTCTGATCTTTGGATGGTATCGGGGAGAGAACGTACAGTACATGAAGAAGCTGGCGATGCACATCAGCAAGAAGTTCACCTCCTTCAACGGCCGCAGGTAGTGGCTGAGCTTGAACTCCTTCGGGCTGTGGGTGGCGTTGGACGAGATGAGCGTGCAGGTGACGAGCAGCAGGCCGAGGATCAGGAATGCGCAGGCGCGCATCGTCCAGGCGAACCCGATCGACGAGAGCAGGTGGTTGACCATGAAGGGAAAGATGACGCCGCCCAGCGAGGAGCCGGCGATGGCGAATCCTCCGGCCAGGGCGCGGCGGTCGTGGAAGTAGGTCATTGGCTTGGAAGAAGTATGAGTTGTATGGTGGTGGGATTAGGGAGCAGAGGCTGGACTGGGTCACTTACGGCGGTCATGGATGGGGTGATGATCAGCGAGGTGCCGAGTCCGGAGCACACGGACTGGCTGAGGATGAACTGATAGTATTTGGTGGACAGGCTGGCCATCATGAGGCCGAAGACGTGCAGGAAGGTGCCGATGACGATGGGGAGACGCGGGCCATGGCCGTCGTACAGTCGGCCGGCCACGGGGGAGAATCCGAGCATGAAGAAGACTGAAGCCTGTTAGAGAGGATGCATCTGTGCAACTTGAAGGCCCACATACAGAGCACCGAGGAGATCCAGGACACCTGCGAACTGGAATAGTCACGCAGCTGGTTCAGCTCATACTCAGCCTGAAAGACAGCAACGCAGTTGACCCAGCCAAAGGAGGCGAACATGCCCAGAACACCACCAGTCAGTGCTAACCAAGCCCTGGCTCCCTGCTTCTTAGGGGGCGATGCGGCAGCCGGGCTGGCATCTTCCGCCGAGTGACTGGTTTTCGAGTCGCCAGGGTCGCCAGTGTGTGAGGGATGCGGGCCTTTCTCCAGGCTGGAGGCGGTAGATGATGAGTCGTGTGTCTCCGACATTCTCGAGGGGAGGGAATAGACTCAGGCCGATGGTTGCACGATAAGGGGGATTGAGCAGGAGCTGCAGGGGATGTTTTTCTATAGCAGAAGAAAAGGGTTGGAGCCAGCCCTAAGGCTGTACGGCTCCAAGGCTAGACTCCGGTCGACCAGCGCCGGGGGCCGCATCCTTCGGACTCACCACCAATAGTAGACTTATTACGGTCGGAGATCTTTGAAGAAAGGAGCGGAGATGGCGGACTTGTCCGTTGAGGGATTGAGGTGGCGACTGGGCTGCTCTTCACTTGATAGGTGTGTTGAGAGGGCATGATAAGGTTGGATGGTAAGCATAAATCTTATGTGAGGCTGCATGTACCGTAGGGTACAGTACAGGACTGTATCCAGATGGAGTGGCCGGAGTCAGCCAAACACTCAACAAAGTACCTGCAGAGTGGTGAGAGAGATAGAATGGGATAGACGACCAGTAATCCCAATGAATCATATGACTCTAATCGAATTAGTCTGTAATATGTCGGGCATACTGTGTAGGCAGGAGAGGTCACGTGTCAGCCGGGGTTGCCCCAAGGCCGTCTCCGGTCCCTCTCCATATCCACTTTCTCCCCTCCTATTCCTCCTCCTCCTCCGCTTCCTCTTTCTTTGCCCCTTTCCCTTCCCATGTTATGGAAGCCCAGCAAGATCTGCGTATCATGATGGAATCCGCCATACGCTCCCCTCTACCCTATGGCAATGCATGTGCCACCTGTGCTCGTGCCAAGTGTCGATGCGTACCCCGGAGCGCGGGCGGCCGTTGTGAAAGGTGGGTCAAAAGTCCGTCCAGTTGACAGTAACTTAACATTCATTATCAGTATCAACAATCACCACTGACAAGATGATGATTCAAACACCACAGGTGCCACCGTCTCAACAAAGAATGTCGCATCCCCGAGGGCCGTCGCAAGACGCGCCCTCTTTCCAAGACAGTCCAGCTGGAACGGAAAATGGATGGGCTGATGATGTTGCTGACCTCCTCCGGTGCCGCCGGTCAGACCGGACTGCAGACGCCGACTCCGCTCCCCGCCGCAGACACTCATCCAGAGCCTGAGGCCGAAACATCCTCCCCCGAACGAGAAGACCTCGTCGACACTCCAGCGGAGGAAGAAGAGGCTCTGCATGCCTTCCGTGTACACCGGCTGCAATTCCTTCCTCTAATCCACATCCCCGCCACAGCTACTGCACAAGACCTAAAACACCAGTCGCCATTCCTGTGGCGGTGTATCACCGCGGTGGAGAGTAAGCATGCCGCCCGGCAAGCCGCCTTGTGTGTCACCATCCGCGAGCTGGCGGGCAAGCGCCTGTTGGTCGACTGCGATAAGTCCCTGGACCTGCTGCAGGGGGTCTTGGTCTATCTTGCCTGGTATCTCTTTCCTCCTGGGTCTGTTTAAGTTCATCGCTAAACGACTGCAGGGTCACGTTCCACAGCCAGCCGCAAAAGTCATCGCTATGCATCTATGCCCAGATGGCGATCGGCCTGGTCTACGAGCTGGGGCTCAACAAGCCTGCGCCGCCGGACCTGAGCATGACGGTGTCTAACAGCAATGCTGTAGGCCACATGCCGGGGCTAAAAGCGTCCATCTCGACGCGCCGCACGATGAACGAACGCCGGGCAGTCTTGAGCTGCTTTGTGCTGACTTCCATGTACCTTCCACCGCACTGAAACACTGGCCGGGTGACTGACCAGCACAGAATCGCGCAGTTTCTCGGGCGAATGGACCCGTTGCGATGGACCCCGCACATGAAAGAGTGTCTCGACATCCTCGCGCAAAGCGACGAATCACCCGGTGACGGCGTTCTGGTGCAGATCACGCGCACGCGACTCCTCGCAGACCAGATCCTCCAGGGGCCCTGGAGTGAGGGCGTGTACGGCCTGCACTCGACCCAGGCGCTCGCCGCCTTCCATCTCAAGGCATTCGAGTCACGGCTGGAGACGATCAAAGTCGAGATGCCCATTCCCCTGGCCGACAACAGTACGTGCAATCTCCTGGAACATGGTAGAGCAGCGCAGCAGAGACTAACCGGCACCTAGAACCCATCCTATTCCATCTCTACGACACCGAAATCAGCCTCTACGAGGTCGCCCTCGTCAAGCCCCCGCCCGACGAGGAGATGAGCAGCCAGCGACTCGGCCATCTGTACGCCTGCCTGCACGTGGTCAAGCAGTTCTTCGACCTCTTTTTCACCATCGCTCCGGCGGAATACACCTCCCTGGCGCTGCCCTATCTCACCCAGGTGTCGCACTGCCTGGTGACCCTCTTCCGGCTCTCGACTCTGGACTACCCGGGCTGGGACAAGGCGGCGGTGAAAGGCACGGTGGACCTGTTGGCGGTCGCGGAGCAGATTGCCACGCGCATGAGCCAGGTGGCCGCGGCAGTCGGGATGCACAGCGATGGGGCGCTCGGCGATCCGTTCAGTAAGCTGGGGATTATGATGCAGAAACTGCGGAGCGAGTGGGCGGTGCGGCTGCCCGAGTGTCCCGGGGTGGTGGTCGATCGCAGTCGTGGGGGTGGGGAAGGGTTTGCGTCGAGCATGGAGATGGGCG
The DNA here is from genome assembly GCA_012184565.1 of Aspergillus floridensis. NCBI lineage: Eukaryota > Fungi > Ascomycota > Eurotiomycetes > Eurotiales > Aspergillaceae > Aspergillus > Aspergillus floridensis. The sequence continues at coordinate 46,331 of WOUI01000114.1, forward strand.
ATCTGGATAATTTCCTGAGCTGGTCGGAGATGGCGTGGTTGACTGAGGGGAATGGGGCAGGCGGGTTTTCTTCCTGGGCGTAGCGGATATACATTTGGTGTATCGAGCCTTGGACGTCTTTTTGCTTGTTGTTTTAGTCATCGCTGTCAGAGTTCCTCATGGTGGGTAAGTCGATGATGTACAGCGCTTCAGATACCCGAGATGGCTGAATGTATATCTTGCGTCGCTTACATCTCCGAAGCACGCGTTCACGTTTACAACAATTTCACTGTATGATATCTTTCTGGCTTTCTAAGGATATTTCAAAGATCATCACTGCATACCAGGGTAGAAAATGATTGAAAGCAAAACTATAACCGTAGTAATTTGTGCCACTTCACCTCGTTGCAAGCCACGCCGGACGAGACACTGGGGTCGTTCGTCCTGTTCCGTTTTTCCCACAAGAAACAGCCTACGAGGTACAGCCATCCTATCGCTGGAACATCGTCGAGTCAATGTGTAATTAGACAATATTGATACTCTATTTCTTTGCTCGGTAAATTCCCTAAATGGGGAGATCTCCGACCGGTGGCAGCAAACAAGGGATACGGCGTGTTGACCAACCTACTAGTCAGGACCGGGATTCGTAGCGGGAGAACCGGCGTTCGACAACGCCAGCGCAGCCATCACCCCCCAGCATAAAAACCGGCATCCGGAGACGGGAACCACCAACACCGTCTCCGGCCCCGATACTTAATACAAGCCCTCCCATCTACCTTCAATCCGCTGACATTATTCAGGTGCCATCTCAATACTCCTCGAGCACACAGAGCCCAAAATGGCGCAATTACTCGAGAAAACGCGTTCGTCGAAAAGCCTTCACGCCGCCACGATGAGCCAAGGCAGCACCAGCACCAGCAGCCAGCCCCATCTGCTGGGCTCCAACCCCACCCCGTGGGAACCGGAGCCGGAGCCGGGGCATCACGACGAGAAGAAACCCATCCACCCGAAAGATGAGTACGAGCCGGAATGGGTGCACGGGTTGACGCTGGTGATGGTGATCGCGGGGATCACGCTGGTCGTGTTTCTGATGTTGTTGGATGTGTCGATTGTGTCGACGGTGGGCCATTCCCAATTACCCCCTTACTTGAACCACGAGGAAGATGCACTCAACGAAAAGCGAGAATACTGACACTAAGGTTTCTGGTTCGGAAACAGGCGATCCCAAGAATTACGAGTCAGTTTAATTCCCTCGAGGATGTGGCCTGGTACGGTAGCGCGTACACGATCTCCAGGTAGGAAATTCCCTCGATGCCCTTCGAATAACCCTACCCTATGTTATCTAGCTAACGACCGCGACACACGAGGCAGCGCCGCCCTCCAACCCCTCACCGGCAAATTCTACACCTACTTCTCCTCGAAATGGACCTTCCTCTCCTTCTTCGGGCTGTTCGAGCTGGGCTCCCTGATCTGCGGGGTGGCCACCTCGTCCAAGATGCTGATCATCGGGCGCGCGGTGGCCGGGATGGGGTCGTCGGGGATGCTGAACGGGGCGCTGAACATCCTGGCTGGGGCGGTGCCGAACAAGAAGAGGCCGGCGATGATCGGGGTGATTATGGGCGGTGTGTTTCCCTGTTCCCCTTCGTTTTGATGATTGCAGGAAGAATAAGAGTAATTGACTAATGATGGCTCGCAGTGGGACAGCTCGGCCTCGTAGGCGGGCCGTTAGTCGGTGGTGCATTTACCACTTACTCGACCTGGCGGTGGTGTGAGTTCGGATCCTCCATTCTTTCATTGCAAACCACAACATACACTGACACTCTGTCTCGAAATAGGCTTCTACATGAACCTGCCCATCGGCGCGTTAGTCGGCGCCCTCCTCCTCTTCACCCGGATCCCGGACCAGAAACCCAAACCCCCGGCGCGGGAGGTGCTGCAGTCGCTCTTCCTCCAGAAATTCGACCTGGTAGGGTTCGTGCTCTTCGCGCCGGCGTCGATCATGCTGCTGCTCGCCCTACAGTACGGCGGCAACAGCTACGCGTGGGACAGCGCGACGGTGATCGGGCTGTTTGTCGGGTCGGCGGTCACGTTCGCGGTGTTTGCGCTGTGGGAGTGGCGCATGGGCGCCGAGGCGATGATCCCCGGTCACCTGGTGTGCGACCAGATCGTGCTGTGCAGCAGTCTGCTGTCGATGGTGATCTTCGGGTTCACGATGACGCTGTCGTACTACCTGCCCATCTACTTCCAGTCGGTGCGGGGCAAGTCCGCGCTGGTGAGCGGGGTGAACCTGCTGCCGAATATCCTGTGTCAGTTGGTCATGGCAGTTGTGTCGGGGGTTTTGAGTACGTTCCTTCCCTGTAGTCTTTTCGTCATCTACTCCTTCTTTTCGAGCAGAAACCAGACGCAACCAAGCTAACGATGGATCCCAGCCTCGAAACTGGGCTACTACCTCCCCTGGGGCGTGCTGGGCGCCATTCTCGACTCCGTGGGCAACGGCCTCCTCTCCACCCTGGGCCCACACACCGCCGTCCCCAAGTGGGCGGGATACCAGGCGCTGGTGGGATTTGGACGCGGCGCGATCTCCCAAGTTGTGAGTTCTCCCACCCTCTCCATCCATTACCAACCCCACCCTCAACGCCAACAAAACTAACAGACAGTAAAGCCAATGATAGCCATCCAAAACGCAGTGCAAGGCGACGACGTCTCGACGGCGATGGCGATGATGACCTGCGCGCAGACCTTTGGCGGCGCGATCTTCCTGGCGGTGGCGGAGGTGATCTTCGCGCAGGCGCTGCGCACGGAGATCCCGCGGTATGCGGCGGGCGTCAACGCGGCGGAGGTCATCCAGGCGGGCGCCACGGGGTTCCGGGCGGTGGTGTCACCGGAGGACTTGCCGGCGGTGGTGCGCGCGTTCGCCAAGAGCGTGGATCAGGTGTTCTATTTGACGACGGCGCTGTCGGTGGCGCAGTTTGTGTTCGCGTGGGGGGTTGGGTGGAGGAGTGTGAAGAAGGAGAAAAAGGAGGAGGGGATTGAAATGGAGGCATGACTTTTGGGGGGTGGTTGGGTTAGAATAGAATTAGTTGCTGGTTTGTATGATGATTTAGCGTTGGCTCCTCTCTGCTCAGAGGTGTTTATTGTGAAGGTTTCCCTCCTTTATGTGATTTCTTCTGGACTTGACGTGTCTAACGGCGTGTCAGACTGAGAAGGTGTGACCTAACCCCCTGATCCGTACCCTTATTGTGTAGCCTTGGCTGCGCATTGAACTTCATGCTATGCTAGGTACAGTAACCGGAGAAAAGATTCCCTAAGCGACGCAGTGGCCCTTTGGGGCCGAATCGTCCATGCTGACTGTAGGTTGAGTGACAGGGATTAGACTTACCCAGTTGGAACAAGTCCGAACAGTCCACGTACAATAGTTCCAACACACTATGGCTGCTGCTCACTAGAAGCTCAGAAGATGACTGATGATGCATCATGCCATTTCCCCTCAATGGATGGATGCACTAGCGGTCTTTAACCACACTATTTTCGGTCCATCCCTCATCTACACTACTCCGTAGTCGCTCTTTGATATCCACGCGTTTCCCATGCAAGAGACCGGATAGGGTTAGTGGCTGGGGGGCAGTACCTGCATACCAGGCTCTGAATTGGAGAATGTTCATAAGGCAGTGCTCATAATAGTATATCCGGTGGCAAACAAGCTGACGCAAGTTACTCTGCAGTTTGACACAAGTATTGGCCAATTCATTCCAAAGCGCAATCGTCTATAGCAAGTTCCTGACAACTCAGCTGCGCCTCTACGTACCGAACACCCTACCAGATCGAACTCACACCGCTCAGCCCTAACTATCCCTCGACCCAACACGGGTATGGCTACTAGCTGCCCGCAGAATCAGATTAGCATCTAACCCCCAGTTCAAATATCTTCCACGCCGGAAAATACTCACCAATAGACTCCTTCCCCCCCTTCAAGTAAGCATGATAATCCGCCTCCTCCTCGCCCCCCACCGACCCCACCGTCAGCGCCGCTGTATCTCTATGTGCGGTACTCCGGCCCAACACACTCCGCAGCCCTGTAATTGTCCCGCGTGGGATGCGCGGAAACCCCCATCGATGCTGCTGCTCGTGCGCCGGCGCAGTTCGCGGCCGACTCTCCACCTCCGAGCCATCCGTCCGCTGCTTCCACGTCCGCTTGATCCGGCTGAGGTACCCGCGCACGCGGTCGGAGACCTCGTTCGACCCGATCAGGGTCGACCGGTAGGCGGTGATGGAGGCCATGGTCACCCCGATGCAGGCCTCCGCGTGCAGCCAGAACACCTGCCACGGGTAGTCCAGGGCGTTGCGGTAGTAGGTCCCCGCGGCGCGGATGATGGAGCAGGCGAACATGAAGCCGGAGAGGCAGACGAAGCAGCCGATGCCGAGTTTGGTGAGCGTGCGGAGCTGGACGTTGCGGAGGAGGAGGATGGGGATGGTGACGACTTGGTTGGATGGTTAGCGCGGTGGACTGGGAGAGGAAGAAGGGGATGGGATGGGATGGGAGGGGGTAAGGCAAACGCACTGATTAAATCGCTCAGAGCGTCGAGGCAGGGGAAGGCCCAGAAGGCGGCGAGTAGTGAGGTTCGTGACGCGGGGAGGTTGGGGAAGCATTTCTCTGGGTTGGGTGAGGTCGAGTTAGATGCTGACATACGGCTATCGTGAGGGAAGATTGAGTGGAGTTTGGGGGGAACACGTACTGCCTGCCTCCTCCCCGAGATACGGACATGCGATGAGCTCTTCGCCCACCACGATCGCGATCCAGGATGCGACCGAGAAGACGATCGCGAAGCGATAGTACCAGATCAGCTTCCGTGAGACGTTGCGCAGCAGCGGGTAGAAAAACGCGAAGTAGCACCATTTGACGGAGAAGACCACCGTCCACAGCAGCGTGATATACCCGAGTTGCCACTTGGACTGCTCCAGTAGTTTGTCGTAATGCTTGATGGCGAGCGCATCCGCGGCGGAGTTCCCGGACAGCACCCCGAACAAGATGTAGACGATCTGCACCCGCAGGTAGAGCATGGCGGTCACCACGCACAGGCAGAGGAAGGCGAGGATGAGAAAGCCATCGTCCAGGTAGAGTCGTCGTCGGGTGAAGAGGCGGATGAAGATGCGTCCGGAGAAGGATAGGAATGCCAGGCCGAGCAGGACGCCGATAACGATCTGGTCTGGACGTTAGGGCTCTCGAGGGGTAGGGAGTGGGTAGTGGGTAAGTAGTTTTGTCAGCTCACCTTGAACTGGTACAGAGTAATTCGTCCGGCACTGTCGATAGACTTCTCGGCGTCAGCAATTTGTTCCGGGCTTAGGCTCGAGGCGAAGGCATTGATCACGCCTGAAGATACATCCATAATGGTCTGGGGTTCTTGCGGGATTCACTGATGATGCTGGTTGAGCGAATTCGTAGGTGGTGAGGCCTCTTAAGTATATTTCAACTGAAAGGATCAGGACTGAGTCAATGACTGCAGCAGCATTCGATGCTTTCTTAGATGGTGGGCTGTACTGCATGCAGGTAAGGTGGTCAGACATGCGTCTGTAGTGGTATGCATGTCGCCAAGCCTGCTTGTGCCTGAGTGGGGGCGCAACCAAGAAGTAAGCATGTAAGCCCAGCACTGCCTTCTCATACCCCAGATCAACCATCTCGATGACGCTGAAAGTCACACGGTCCGTGCCAATCGCCCCCACCGGGCTGTCAAAAGAATGTCCGAACTGCCTTGTGGTGGTCAACACCACTTGCTTACTACCGCACCCTAAGTCACGAAACTACCTAGTAGACTAGAGACACTGCCTGGAAGGGGCGGGCTGTAAAAATCAAGCAGCAGCAGATACATTTAATTAAAAAGAAGGGGGAAAAGCAAGAGATTCCATTTTATGGGCCCAGCAGAATTTCGGTAGGTGCTTATCATACAGATCACCACCAAGGTACATATACCGTGCATGAAACATGGTGGTCAGAACCTCTGCATCACAATGCCAGGTTCTGAGGGTTGCAAAGGGGCACCTAGTGAGTGTACACTGGACAGTTCTGTCACTCCAATGTCGCTCAACGACCACCACTTTGGTTACAACTAGCCCAGTCACAAACTGCTTGGGCTTCTACGAAAATTTATCTTGTGGGTTTGAAATGTCTTATGTGATAAATTCTCAGCGAGTGCTATTCTGCCATCTATGCTAGGTTGCTTCCACGGCTCAGTCACTCTCTTGCTCAGTTGGCAGCTTCATCGTGATCATCGGTGGCTCTTCCCAGAAGCGAGTGAAGAGCTCATGAAAGACCTCAAACGCCGGACGTGCATAGGTCTTGCCTTCGTGCCACCCAAACACGACCGCGAACACGGACATACTGCCCATATCCACAATCCATGCTCCGCTATCTAGCGGGTAACCCGCCATCGACAGGGTATACATCCGGCCCACGGGGGGCATGTCGATTACGTTGAGCTTGCGACTCTTCAGCCGAAGCGGACGGTGATTGACTGCAACATGCAGTCGACCCGCCGGGACGCTGCACTTGGAGATCGAGTGCAGCGAGGTCGTATCCTCGTTGAGAAACAGCGCCTGATCATCCAGACGGACCAGAGCCCAATTCCCTTTCAGATGCCAGAACTTCGGGTCTGCTGCACAGAGACCCGGGAGGTCAGGGATCGCCCCGATCCGCTGGTCGGTCTGGTAATCATAGGCCTCAAAGGCGAAGAATGGGCACAGTTTCACGTCACTCGAGCAGAGCGGGGAGTTCCCGGCCTCGTCATAACTCGACATGGGCGCCCACAGGGCTTCCTCATTCTGCTCCTCGGAGACCGGAGTCTTCTCCTCGATGAACATGGCCTCCTGGTCTGGGACCGCTAGGAATGGGCGAAGGACTGTCAGTCCGTAGAAGGTCCCATACAGAGAGATAATCCCACCGATGGTGGCTTCTCGCCGCAGATCGCCCTTTTTGCTAACGTAGAATCTAGATCCGCAAATTCTGGAAGACATTTTCACTCACTTGACAGCCTGGTATGAGGATTGAGGTTTGAAATCAGCAGCATGTTCACTTAGGGCCGCTTGTATTTAACCTCTTCGTCCAGCTGCAGCTTTTTACATTTTTCTGTGCATCTCTTTATACAGATGCACACAGTCTCGCGTTCACTGAAGCTGCTCATTATATCAATGTTGACACCTCCCGCTACCATTCTTTCGGAACGTTCATTGTCACCTCCCGCCTTTCTAGATCGATGATTTTCTTGACCAACAACCTTTATCGTTATCTGCTGCCCGAGAGCCGTGTACAATTATTCTGCAACCAAGAGCCACTGGCTGTTTGACGGCTAATTCTATTTGCAGTACTAGAGGCCGGACCTCAACGCGATGCGGATGCGCCACTCAGCAGCCCGATATCGATGCAAATGTCTCGAAGCGATTCACTGGCACAGGTACTTCTAGGTAACCTATGCAGATTCTCAAGCCCATTCGTACCCTTAACCCGTGCTTTTGTATTTCAGAAAAACAGAACCGTACTTTTCGTGCCAACCATCTACTGTCTAATGCTCTAGATCACCGCACTACGCTTCATGAACCCGACAATGCGCCCAAACATGTCGACAGGGTTGGAATACATGGGGAAGTGGCCACTCTGGGGGATCTCCGCCAAGGCGACGCCATGCGCGCGCAAGGTGCCCAGATACGACAGGTCGCGGTTCAGCTCGCCGTACATGAACATCCGGGGACACTGGAGCGCCAGGAACCGGTCCATCAGGTCCCCGTCATCGGACAGCTCCACCATGGACCGGAAGATGGGCTCGATCGCGGCGGGCCGCACGCGCGCAGGCAGCGTCGACGCGTACAGGGCGGTCGAATAGGCCGGGCTGCCGCGCGTGCGCTCGATGAACATCTCCAAGAATTCCTCCGGAGTGGACCCCGGGTGGGTGAAGATCTGGCGGCTGAGGAAGCAATCCTCCGGGGCCAGGTTGCCCTTGATATCGACGAAGCTGAGGATGCGGTCCGGGTGGCGATCGGCCAGTATCAGGGCCGTCAGTCCGCCCATCGAGTGGCCGATCAGGTGAAAGCGGTCGACGCCGTAGTGGTGCAGCACGGCCTCCGCGGTGGCGACCATGAAGGGGATGGTCGCGGCGCTCGGGTCGGCGGTGTGTGTCGCGGCGCAGCCGGGCGCGTCGTAGGCGAGGAAGGTGTGCTCTTTCAGCGGACGCTGGAAGATCAGATCGTGCAGCTCCTCTTTGCACGAGCCAAAGCCGTGCAGCCACAGGATGGCGGGTTGCCGGCCCCGGCGGATCAGCGCGGATATCTGCAGGGGGTTCCCTTCCACGGTGAGCGGGAGAGTTTCGTATTCGGGGGTCTCAGGATTCATTGTGCTGGGGTCTCGTTTTGTTTCGCGATCTGAAAGGAAATGCTATGGAAGAAGTTGATGTCCTGTAGCTGATAGCTGCTGGTGTGTGTGGCTTTGGTCACAGCCTCGACTCCAACTATTGAAGCGGGGAGTAGGGCTGCCGGCTAACGGTCAAATGTTCGTAGACCGATGGGGATCTCGGATATTTAGAGAACATCCATGACACTGGTACAAGTGAAACTCATGGCTCGATAGCATGAGAATCATGGCGGTAGTTAAACTGGTTGGACTAGTTTGAAAAAGCCAAATAGGGTCATCGAACAGGTTCTATCCGACTTCGTCTGGCTGTCGATGGTCACGTGAGCCGCTCATATCACGTGGGATGGGATGATATCATCGCCCTCTTTCTTTCTCTCTCTCTCTTTCTCTCTTTCTCTCCTCATCAAGATTTGAAATCTCTTACTTTCTCCCTTCACAATCCGCGGTCCCAGACCCTCGAAACAAGGCTGAGGCTGTTGCGCCTTTCGGAGAACTCCCGAACAAGCTAAGAAGAAATTGGACCCTGATGAGCTAGCTACCTACCTCTTGAAAGAACCCGGTACGAAGGGTCGGCGTGAGCGACCCACCGGTTCCTCGTTCGTCAGTCAATCACCCGCGTGTCCCGAGCTTCCGACGATGTTCCATGAAGCAATGGGCCGTGGGCCCAAAGGGCCCTGATGGCGTCACTGCCCGTAAGTTAAGTTAACTTAACTTACTTGAGTCTGACTGTCTGACTCTTGGATAATGCGCTCTCGCGACCTGCACGTTTTTTTTTTCCTCTCTCTTTCTCCTTCCATTCGCCTTAATCCTTCTCCAAAATTATCCTTCTCGATTCTCTTTCTTGCTTTTTCTTCTTTCCTGATCAGTCATATCACTGCCACCCTCTAGAGACACAATTCTCAATCCAATCTCCAACTTCCTCACCCCTGCATGGTCTACCCCGTCCGCCAGCACCCATGCCGTCCCACCATGGCTCAACGGCCAACGATTGGCCTGAGGATCGGCTCGCCCACGACGAGCCCTCTTCCAGCGACCATCGTCACTCCAATCGGCGCGCCCATTACCATGAAAAAGGGTTAAATACTGGGGTGCGGATTATGGGTGCGTGTTACGACAATCTTGTCCTGTGTCACAATAGCTAACAGTTATACCCATTCTCCAGACGATGGCCGTCTCGATATCAAATTCCGCGACCGCAAACCCTGGGTCACTAAGATCCTGCAACACCTCCAATCCCAACCACCCGAACTTGAGAAAGGCAAGAACAATTTCTGTATAAATGCAGACGATTGGGACGAGGAACACCAAAGCCCCCTCAAACTCAACATCGTCGTCCAAGTGGTCGGCTCCCGCGGGGATGTACAACCGTTCATCGCGCTGGGCAAGGTGCTCAAGTCCCACGGCCATCGCGTCCGCCTCGCGACCCATCTGGCTTTTCGAGAAGTCATCGAGGATGAAGGGCTCGAGTTCTTCAGCATCGGAGGGGATCCCGCGGAGCTGATGGCGTTCATGGTCAAGAACCCTGGGTTGATGCCGCAAATGAGCACGATACGAAGCGGGGCGATCCGACGGCGACGGCGGGAAATGAAGACGATATTCTCGGGGTGCTGGCGGTCGTGCTGGGAAACCGGCGACGGGACGGGCATGCATCACATCCCCGACGATCCGTGGAGCGAGACGGGCGACTACAGGACCAAGCCGTTTGTGGCCGATGCGATCATCGCCAACCCGCCCAGTTTTGCGCACTTGAGTTGTGCGGAGAAATTGGGCATCCCCCTGAACATGATGTTCACGTAGGTGTTTCTGAGGCCACGCGCCTGGATTTGGTTTGTGGCTGACAACGTGATTAGAATGCCATGGTCGGCCACGCAGTCATTCCCCCATCCGCTGGCCACGGTGCGGTCGCAAAACACCAAGCCGTCCGCGGCGAACTTTGCGTCGTATGCGATTGTCGAAATCATGATGTGGGAGGGTCTGGGAGACTTGATCAACAAGTTTCGCAAGCGCGAACTGGGTCTGGATCCGCTGGATGCTATCCGTGCGCCGAGTGTAGCACATCAATTGCAAATCCCATTTACATATCTATGGTGAGAGACAATATCTCTGTTCATGATGACTCTCATTGACCGTTCTAGGTCGCCGGCTCTCCTGCCCAAGCCTTCGGACTGGGCCGAGAATATCGATGTGGTGGGTTTCTCGTTTCTTTCTTCAGGGCCCGACTACAAGCCTCCGGACGAGCTCGCCTCCTTCCTCAAAGCAGGACCTCCTCCCATTTATATCGGTTTCGGATCCATCGTCGTCGACAACCCAGGCTCATTGACCAGGATCGTCTTCGAGGCCATCAAGGCGAGTGGCCAACGGGCCATTGTGAACAAGGGCTGGGGGAACCTCGGAGCCGACGAAAAGGACATTCCCGACAACATCTTGATGATCAGCAAGGCTCCACACGACTGGCTGTTCCAGCACGTTTCCTGCGTGGTGCACCACGGTGGGGCCGGCACCACGGCCGCCGGCCTGGTGCTGGGCTGTCCCACCGTAATCATCCCCTTCTTCGGCGATCAGCCCTTCTGGGGCTCCATCGTCGCGCGTGCGGGTGCGGGTCCACAGCCGATTCCGTACAAACAATTGACGACGGAGAAGCTCACGGAGGCGATCAAGATGGCCTTGGAGTCCTCTACCAAAGAAAAGGCCAAGGAAATTGGTGAGCAGATGCGCTCGGAACAAGGTGTGCGGAATGCAGCCATAAGCTTCTATCAACATCTCAACCTGCAGAGCCTGCAGTGCTCAATCTGTCCCCATCTTCCGGCCGTATGGTGGGTTCGGCATTCTCACATCAAACTGAGCACATTCGCGGCGGCAGTGTTGGTCGAGACGGGGTTGATCGACCCACGGAACGTAGTCCTGTAAGTTGTCATGTACCACATCTGCAAGCAATTCATGCTAAACTCCACTAGATACCGGTCGATTGAATACGACACGAACCGCGACCCTCGCGGTCCCCTGACCGCCGGCGCAGAGGTTCTCTACGGCATCGTCTCCGGGTTCGTCAGCGGCATCGCCGACGTCCCCAACGGCATGGCAACGATGTTCTCCACATCCCGGGAGCATCGGCACCGTCGCCGGAAGGAATGGAAGCACGTGCGCGAACTGCGACATCGGGACGGTGCGTCCCTCTACCGGCGCACGAAGTCCTCTCTTGATTCCGGGGTGGGGGATGAGAGTAGCCAACCGAGCCAACGCGACCTCCGGACAATGCGCGCTCAAGCGAACCGGCCCGTCAACACTACAAGCCCCTCCCGTCTATCATCCGACGAGTCCGACGAGGCCTACGTCTCCGCCGAAGAAGACCACCCCAGCGACAGCGCCAGCGAGTCGAGTCGCTCCGACCATGGCGAAGAGACCAGTCCCCGGACGAGCTCCGGTAGCTCCCAGACCACGTTAGAGCCAGACACGAACCCGGTGATCGGCGAAGAACTCGACCTGGAGCGGACGATCACCCGGCTCCGCACGCGCGAGGAGTCCGGCGCGAAAGAGTTCTTCGCGGAAGCCACCTATCACGCCGGGAAAATGGCCAAACACATCCTCAACTGGGCGATCATGATCCCTACCGACGTGACGCTGAGTCTGTCGAAGGGGTTCCACAATGCCCCGAAGCTGTACCATGATTCCACGGTGGAGAAAACGCCCAAGGTGCTGGGTGTGAGGAGTGGGTTCCGCGCGGCAGGCACGGTAGGGTTTCCCCCCGTTGGAGCAGGATAGAGTCTTGTGTGGCTGACAGCATGAGTAGGAATTCACCCATGGCCTCTACCACGGTGTGACCGGCTTGATCACCCAACCGATGCTGGGCATGGAGAAATCCGGCGGCGGCGGCTTTGTCAAGGGAATTGGGAAGGGTGTGGGCGGGGTGTTCTTTAAGCCTACTGCCGGTAAGTTGCTTCGCTGGTGTACTGTTTTTCCGGGAGAGGTCAATGTGCTGATTGAGGGAGGTAGGCATCTGGGGCCTCGCAGGATACCCGCTGGACGGGATCCACAAGAGCTTGCGGAACTCCCTGGCCAAGAGCAAGACGAAGGAGATCCTCACCTCGCGGATCAAGCAGGGCATTGAGGAGATGAGTGCCGCGACGCCGCAGCAGCGGGCGGAGGTCATCCAGCGGTGGAATGAGTTGGTGAAGGAAGGAGGGGGTGCTGCCGCGAATAGTGGTGGTAATGAAGATTCGCATCCATGACGACGAGGAGGATGAGCGCGGCAACTAGAACCTTATCAGATTTATAATACTGTACAGTACAATGACTCGGACCATGATAAACGAAGATTCAGAGCTACGAAAGCAACGACTACCCTGGCCTTCTATTTTTGAACCTAGGATATCCTACTTGACAAATGGAGGGTGCGGTGCTAGCACTAACATCCATCGCTAGACCTTAGAAATATTCCTTCGACGCTGCTGTACCCTACAATTTTCTGCGTAAGCCCTGTTCATTAGCTATCTCGAGCCACGTACTGTCTCACATAGTTGAGGTAAGGGCCCGTCTTTCTACCTGCGAGAATGTGCTATGCTGTGCTGTGGCGACAGAGGGGGAAGGAGAGGTGGGAAATGAAGCTCCGTACGACATCTGCTCTCCTCGCGACCCTGGGACGTAGGTGAACCATTCATTCGATGCAAAGCGATGAGACTCAAGACTTGGTCTCGATGATAGAGTATTGCTTCTGTACTGGGAGGGGAAGCCCCAGCGCCCTTCAGCCTCGTGGGTAATCCGTCGGTTGGGGGGGGGTTCGGGGGGGGTTCACTTGTTGCGGGGGGAGTTGTCGGCCGATTCGAGAGACCCGGTAAGCAAACCAACAACGGCAAGGTGGAAGGCAACTTGGACATGTCGAGCAGAGGTTAAATGTAAGTTGGAAGCAAGCTGGAAGCCCGGCCTGCTTTGCATCCCAAGGCAAGGGCCGAAGATACGATTCAGATGTCAAATTTGTGGCGTGGTGAAGATGTGCATGATTCACTGAGGAATGACTGTCTACTCAGAATGTCATTTTCATGTAGCCCAAGATAGCAGGTGCAGGTTAATGAGGGTCGACTCTTATATCTTACGAGGGTTGGCTCTACTTACTAGCCACCCATTCTTCGACCACGGTGGGTACTCACTGAAAGCCACCAAGGTCGTGACGCAAATCAACAAACAGCTGGACACTGCGATCACGGTGCGAGACCTCCCTGCTCTCGAGCCCAAAGGTTCAGCACCGGTTCTCCCTCCATCTTCACTCCTGGACTACGACTCCTCGTCGCTCACCCCGGCCGAGCTTGGCGAGCTAGGGCTTACGTCGACAGACGCCATCCTCGATATCCTCCCATCAACAGGATGCCAGGTCTGCTTTCTCACCCAGTGGAATAAAGTGACCATGCCTTTCATGATCAACGGTCCCGTGGATCTCGACCAACTGCAAGCAGCTTACCGTGCGGTGGTGCAGAAGCACAGCGTCCTGCGTACAGTCTTTACCAGGCTTCGAGGCAGTTTCGTCCAAGTGATCATCCGGTCTATCGCGGAGTGCTTCTCCCACTGCTTAGCCGAACACCATACAGGGGGCTCCACCTTCTGCGCCGACTGTCCGCGCTGTGAGTTTCCCGATTTCGGTCGTCAGAAACCTCTGCTTCTGGGCAAGCCGCCCACGCGACTCACGCTAATCTCTCATTCGCCCACGAAACACGCCTTTGTCCTCCAGCTCTCGCACGTCCAGTATGACGGACTCTCACTGCCGCACCTCTCTTCCGACCTGACCACTGCATACAGTGCCGGGGGAGGCGCCCCCGCCCCGCGCCTTCGACGAGACCGACACCGCGTCCCAATCCACCGACCTCCGCATCCAGATGCCCGATCAGATGCAGCCCATGGCATCCTTGCCGCCCAGTTTAAAGCCCTGTTGTTATCAATGTGCGCGCCGTGGATAACCGGCCTCGGTCCGAGGAGGGAAGGCTGCGTTGTCCGTTCCCTCGACCTGCCCTGGATTTTTTTTTTTTTTTTTTTTTTTTTTCTATGGGTCAATGTTCAAGCTGTGGTGATGGTCATCGCATGTGCATCTCATCCGTAGATCCCCTCTCAGTTAGAGTCGGTGAGCCAGGTGCAACGTGCAAGGAATCCTGGCCGTTGAGTCACCGGCCCATTTTGCTGGCAGGTGCGGACACCAAGGGGATATATAGATTGTCGGATGGTGGGATGGAACGGGGTAATGCACGACATAAGACATCATCGAAAGTCACGCGACTTCAGAAAAACGAAACTGTGGCCGAAGGTGATTTCAGCAATAGTATAGTTGGAAACAGGGCCTCCCCCCCGCCAAAATAAATAAAGATTACTAGTATCGCAGCGTGGTCGCACAATGGGGCGGTGATCGAGACAAAAACGAGGATTATTCAATGCTTTGGTTCATAGACTCAAAATTGGCCGCAGTTTACATCAACAGGCAAGGTGGCCGAGCGGTCTAAGGCGTCAGGTTAAGGTCCACCTTAGCAGTCAGCTTCCAAAGCTTCCTGATCATCGTCAGATGGCGTGGGTTCGAATCCCACCCTTGTCATGTCTTTTTTTGTTCGTCCGGCCCTCAGCTTTGTTTCCTCTTCGGCGACATCATTGTTGTCTGTTTGTTCATGCCTCTCCTCTTCATTCATTCTCCACTTTCTGCTTTTCAAGCATAGAATTCCGACCGGTGTCACAAAAAAGCGAATGACAACCATCCGCCTTCCCCTCTCCACCCGCACTCCATGTGTGTATAGTTGTATACACAGCCTATTTAGCCCTATTACAAGCTACGCCTACGGAGTACAGTACACCCAACTTCCAACCACACCCCAGTAAAAGCTAATGTCGATACAGACACTCATCAATAAATCCAACATCGAATGATTTTGATTAATTGTTACACCGAATCCAGTCAACACCTCAGCAAGCAACAACCACGACCCACCAAACCATCCACATCTAACACACAAGCACATCTAAATCTTGTTTTCCCCCTCCCAACAGAAAGAACCTAGGCAGACTCAACACACTGGTAGTAGTAAGGGTTCCACTGCTTGCAGGTCCAGCCGTCAACGCAGGTGGTGGCACCGGTCCAGCCCTGGCCACCGCAGCGCTCGTACTTGCCGGCGGTGCCGGAGGCGGAGGAGGCAGAGGAAGCAGCAGCGGCGGCGGCGGCAGTGGTCTCGATGGCGACGGCGGCAGCGGTGGAAGAGGTGGTCTCGGCGACGGCGGAGGCAGCGGCGGAGGAGGACTTGGTCTTGTTGCGGCAGGCAGTGGCCTTCTTGGTGGAGGCGACGGCCGTGGCGAAGGTGGTGGGGGCAGCGGTGGTGGTAGGAGCCACGGCGGCGGCGGTGGAGACGGCGGCGACGGCACCCTTGGTGGTCACGGCCTCGATGGAAGCAGAGGAAGAGGAAGAGGAGGTGGCGACAACGGCAGCGGCGGCGGAAGAGGAAGAAGAGGAAGAGCCAGAGCTAGTGCCATCCCAGACGGAGGGACCGGGGATGGGGTAGCTGTCGAAGGAGCCGTACATGTTGAAGAGGATACCGGGGTCGGTGGCGGAGTAGGCGCCGGGCAGGCTGACACCGTCGGGCAGAGTGTTGGCACCGTCCGAGGTGACCTTGAATTGGACACACTCCATGTAGAATTGGGCGCCGCCCTCGTTGTTGGCCTCGTGGAGGGCGATGATCTCCGGGCGGAAGAGGTAGTCGCCGGCGGGGACGTCGGGGACGGTGATGTTGTGCTTGCCGCGATTGGCGATCAGGGTATCGACCGCCCAGGTGCCGTCGGAGTATCCGTCCTCGGCGATCTTGACCCAGTTCTTGCCGCTGCTGCCGGCGGTGGTCGGGGCCATGTAGACCATGACGGGGCCCTTATGGGAGGAGGCGATGATGTCGTCGGAGGCGTCCCGGCTGTCGTGGTGCCACTCGAAGGTGACGACATCGCCGCCCTTGACCGACAGGGTCTTGGCCGCCGCCTGGTCGCCGTTGACGTTGCAGGTGATGTCGGTCGAGGTCACGTCCTTGACGGGGCTGTTGCTGGGGGGAGACCGGATGTAGCCACTGGCACTGTTGCCCAGACCCTGGTCCTCGCCGTTGATCCAGACGGCGAAGACGGTGGCGTGGGCATCGACCATCTTGGCTGCTGCTGCCAGAGCGAGCATACCGAAAGTAGAGGACTTCATTTTGGGAGAAGGGTGGTAAAAAAGAAGGACTGAAAAAATGACAGGAAGGGAGTAAGTGAATGAATGAATGGAAGGAAAGTTGACCTGCAGAAAAAGAATGAACTGCTATCCAAGCTGGAGAAGAAAAGAAAGGAAAGGCACAGCAGCAGTAGCAAGGAGAAGGGTCTTATATCAGGGCCCTTGGAGCAGGGTCTACTCCGGAATCCATACAGAGTATGAAATTATGAATGCCGGCGAACTGGAGCGGAGCCCGCCAAGACGCGACGTTTCATCTTAAATGCTGTCCGCCTCCACCGGATAGCGTTTGGCTCGCTCGCATCCGCCGGGGCAAGTTCCCTGCCAAGCCCATTTGTGGCAGCGGTGGCTTGGCTTCATTCGAGACAGGAGGCCAGCAGGCAAGACTGGACCCGGACGGGGTCCGGACGGGGCCCGGGTGCCTCTCCTGGGTCTTACTCTCTTACTCGACACCGCCGCAGGCAATCTCCCCAAGGGCAACATGGGTGGTTCGATCGCTCTTGGCTGCTTGACTGGTCACAATTTCCGAGGGTTGACCCGGAATCCTGGAATCTTCCTGGGCCTTGGGCTCCAGGAGTACGGAGTAACGGGTGAAGTCCTCAATGTGACAGCGTCTGGTGGCGCTGACCCGATTGAGACCATGTCTTGCCCTAATCTGCCCGTTTGGTCTCGCCCGAAGGAATCCACCCAGAGGCCTTGGCGGACCCATCGCCCATGCAAAAACATGCCACAATCTCTCCTCAAATGCAATCGAAGGCTTCATGGGAGAGTCGTGAATTGTATTGTTCTTTTACGTCACTTAATCACTCGAGTTGATTGAGTTCAGTCCCAGTCGAATGCGACCTCCGGAGTTCTGGATTGTTCCTGAACACCCTTATCCAATCCAAGCCAAGCCCAACTATTCGTTCGGGTCTGGAGCTAGGTAGATTGGTCCAGGCGCTTATATCTAGCATCGGGAAGTAAGTGGAGGAAGCTGCAGTGGGAGCATTTGCAAAAGGAATGTAGCTCATTGGTCGAGAGTGGGCTTCTAGGCGCGCGCAATCAATGTGCATGAACTAGTTCTCCTAGAATTACCCCTGGAATTGAGGAGTGCTGACAATAATAGTAGCTACTCTCTCTCCAATCCATCATCCATTCAATACATCGTCTCTTCGGTTAGTTGTGTTAAAAGAGTGCCCGGAGAACTATTCCTCCTGTATGTCTTGTCAGTATCGGATACGATGCCGGCGGGCCCGGTCGGCATGCATCAGGGAAGCCTACATAGTCGAAGTAGTTCCCGACCCAGCTAGTCATTTGAGGCAATGCATGTAGGCTCTTGAAGGATATATGAATGCAGAAACGGGTGTATAAAGATAAAGTATGCATTTCACCGGCTTCGACGGGCGAGGATTCCCGGGTACTTGCTCGCACAATGCGCAGTGAGCTCAGGGCCAGCCCCTGACACTCGGGAATCTGGCATCTCCCTTCCTCTGGTTAATCACACGATATCTATCAGGGATGCGCAAGTTGCGCATAATCTCATTGGCAATACTTCACCCGGCTGTGGGCCGTCTATAATGGCCACTCTCGCTCATGCACTTCATTCAAAATTGTCAACCCATTACCTTAACCACCATTGCACCTAACCCATACCACTCGTCGTTACGTGCGCCATGCATCGCGGGCAATTTATGGCCTCGCGGCTCGAACAAGGTTGAAAGCACCACAAGGTCGAACATCAATTCCAGGACTGAGACGACAGATGTTGCTCAAGCCCAAGTAATCCTGCAGACGCCCGGACCCTACCATATGCCTGATTAGGCTGCGGTCGCAAAGCACAATATGCGGACAAGTCACAAACAGATCAACTTCATGTATTCCATGCTAGTCTCACAACTCACAGCTTGGAACCACCTTCCCAGCGACGCGACCCTAGTAGGCCGCATAAATGAAAGCTAACTGATCGATCTCATCGCCATCCTGCCCCATATACCCCACAATGGCGTATCCGTCATCCGCGGTAAAAGCGGTACAGTTGCTCGTGGCGGTACCGGCCTCCAATACATTGCCAGCGCTCGTGGTAGCCTTGATGTAGAAGTTGCGGGTGTGGCTATTGTACTGCCCGGTGCACAGCTCCGCCTGGGTCCAGTACTCGCCGGTCCCCAGCGTCAGCGACACAGCCGTCCCACCGGTGCCGCCGTGGCTGAAGGTGGTCCCGTCCGTCAGCTCGAGGGCGACGGCATCCAGGCGGTCGGCGCCGCGGAAGGTCAGCACGGAGGCCACCGGGGAGGCGGGCAAGCTGGGGAGGTCGTTGAACCAGTCGCCGTGCGGCCCGCCGGAGAATTCACTCTGGCGGACCGACGAGGACAGCGTCCAGCTGAAGTCGACCAGCACCGGGTTGTGGTCGGAGAGCACATCCCCCAGATACTCCGGGTTGGTGTTGAGGAATTCCTCGCCGTCGTAGCGGAAGCCGTCGGCCGCCAGGGTGACGAGGCTGGAGCCCCGGTACAGCACCTTGTCCACCGTCTCGCAGGTCTCGTTCGTGGAGGGGTTGTCGCACATCAGCGAGTCCGCCCCCGCGGTCGGGTACACTCCGCCCATCTCCAGCTCGACCCAGACGTCGTTGAGACTGTTCTGCGACTTGAAGACGCGGATGCCCGTGTCAGCGCTGCGGGTGTAGCGGCTGTTGGTGTCGCCCATGATGACCACGGCGTTGCCGGTGGACCAGGTGTCGATGTAGTCGGCGACTTGTTGGAGGTTGGCGTTACGGGCGGTTTCGTCGCCATCTTCGGTGCTGTGAGGTTGTCTGTTAGTTCATGATATGGCGGGCACAATAATGTTGATGGAGGATGGTGTCCTACCCCGCATCGGCGTGCAGATTGTAGAAGTCAATGTACACTCCCTCGGACGGGTTCCAACGCATGAAGGTGAAGCCCTTGGGGGTCAGGCAGTCCGACTCGGAGGCGTCCGAGCACGTGTCCCACTTGACACGCGTGAAGTCCACCCAGTCGTAGTTGGAAATGGTGTTCAGGCCACTGCCTATGGCGGCACCGCCAGAAGTAGCCGTGCGGTAGGGGTGGTCGTCGTACTCGTAGATGTATGCATGGTAGTTGAAGTCCTTGATCTCGATGAGCGAGCTCCTCAGCCCACACTATGGTGGAATGTCCAGTACATACCTCTTGCATCTGGATAATATCATAACCATACTCTGCAAAATACTTGCCAAGCTCCTCCGCGTTCTCAGTCTTCGTGCCATTCACATCGTTACTGTTAAGAATCTCAGGCAGACCAGCGACGTTGAAGCACAGTGCGGTGAACTTGCCGCTGGTAGTGGTCGCAGAGGCCGACGCGGCTGCGAGGGCACTCAGCACGAAAAGCTCAAGGTTCCGCATACTGGAACTTGTCTGTCCTCGGCGAGAATACCTCTCTTGCGCGGAGCAGCTGGCTCAGGGGCAGTTAAATAGACGGGGAACAAGAGGGGAACCCGGAGCTATCATGAGATGACTAGCTTTAACCGAGGTGCTCGTCTCTATGCTAAGCTCTCGGCAGCAGGGTTGTCTCTTGCGAGCTTGGAAAAGATCGTCACGCGCTGCAATTGTCCACGGCCATTGGCGGAGGTATTGTGATGTTCGTACGTGGGTGCATACTTGGCATGCACGCTGCAGGAATGTTGGATGTCAAGCCTATTCAGTTCCTGATTCCAGCTACTACAATGAATATAAGGGGGTTGAGAATATGAGCAGGAGATGAGATACTCTGCAGAATCACTTCGGATAGACAGACCAAGAATTGCACGTGGCAGCAGTGAACCACTTCAGTTGGTCGTGCCAAGTGCACTGTAATGCGATCGTTGTCTTGGCTTGAGCTTGGCACTTTCGCTTGCAGAATTTGATCCCATGCGGATGATGGCATATAGACGGGCTAGATAAGCTATTGACCCAAGAGGTACCAATAGAGTCGTCATGTGCGAATACGAATTTCATATTGCATGCCCACGTCGGAGGTGGACTTGATCATCCGCGTCCTCAGTGCTGTATTGCAATTAGGGGCAATTGCCTGTTGCCTGGAAGACCAAGGAGATCAACATGCTGATCGTGTGAACTGTTGAGATCTCAGACCAAATAATCATGTCATTTCTCGTTGAAAACCTTGCCAGGATTCATGAGCCAACTGTGAGTCAAAGTCAGCACTGGTTAAGTCATGATCGCAGAAATCTTACTAGGGGTCTACGCTGCGCTTCAATGTCCTCATGAGATCCACCGTGGGTTCTCCTAATTCCTCTTCAAGGTAGTCCTGCTCAGGTCAGATGACGTTTTTCTGGGTCGTCAGGGAGCGGGTAAATTACCTTTTTCCCGATCCCAATGCCGTGCTCGCCCTAAGAACGTCAGTGTGGGTTTGTGAAGCGCAAAAGTTCAAAGAACATACAGAAACTGTGCCTTCCATCTCGAGCGCCCGTCGCATCATTCTTGAGACGCAGGCCTTCACAGCTCGATACTGCTCAGGGCTCTTGGGATTATACATTACAGCCTGGTGGAAGTTGCCATCGCCAACGTGCCCCAATACTGTGGAGAAAAGTCCAAGGCTACTTGACTCCTCCTTTGACATCTCTGTTTCAACCATCAGCATTTACCTGGGAGAGCTGGCTGGAGACCACTACTCACCAACGATCTCGGCCAGACGTGAGATCGGCACCGCCACATCGGTAGACCAGATCTCCGTGCCTTGTGGCCTCGCCGCTAAGGTAGTCCACAGGGCCTGCTTCCTGGCAGACCAGAGATTGTCCCCTTCCTCCGGGCTTGATGCGAATACCAACTCGTCCCCTTTGTTGTTCTTGAGAATCTCTCGCGTTCGGTCGATGCTCTCATTGATTCCAGCCGTGGTGCCGGAGAATCTGAGATTGTCAGAGTCATCTCCCATGGCGGCTCAACACAATGCAAATGCGCACACACTTACTTCAAAAACAGCGTTGGGGCTTCAACCCAATACCTTCCGCCTACGCCACCATTCTGGTTGATGATCCTCATCTGGACATCGTCCATAAACTCCAGCGCCGCCAAGGGTACCGCCGCCCGGATCAGCTTCGATGCGGCCGCCGTTGCATCTCCTACGGTCGGGAATGTCGCAATCCCCACACTGGTCTCTTGTGGAATCACTGCCAGCTTGAGCGTAGCCTCTGTGATGATGCCCAGCGTGCCCTCAGACCCCGTGAACAGCGCATTCAGATTGTACCCAGCCGAAGACTTGCACGGGCGTCTCTTAGTCTTGATCACGGACCCATCGGGAAGCACGACGGTAAGATTGACCACCCAGTCCTTCATGGTACCGTATCGCATGGCGTTGGTCCCACTGCAGTTCGTGGCGATCATGCCCCCGGCGTAGGCGGTTGGACTGGGGTCCATGGGCAGGAACAGGCCGGTCGATTTGAGTTGATCGTTCAGGTCCACCCACCGTACCCCGGCCTGGACCGTGACGTTCATGTCCTGCTCATACACCGCGACCACTTGGTTCATGCGGGATAGGTCGATGCAGATGCCGGAATGCGGGGCGGAGAAGTTCCCCTCGACACTCGATCCTGCACCGAATGGGACCATAGGAACTCGGTACTTGGTGCAGACGCGCGCAATCTGGGAGACTTGTTCGGTCGTGGCAGGACTCACGACTGCGATCGGGCGTTCGGTGGTGTTGGAGGTCGACCAATCCGAGTACCCATGGGTCTCGATGTCTTCGGCATCAACACTGACAAATTCGTCGCCTAGAATACTTCGCAGCTCGTTGACAGCCTACAAGCGAATGGTTAGAAGCATTGGATCACATAATTGGTGCCAAACTGCATGCTCCCCTGGACTGGACTGGAATGTACCTTCAACATAGTTGGGAGATCGGCATATCTTCCACCCGACTGTGTCTTGGCGGCTTCGGCTTCGGTGGGCGTCGCGGTTCCATCCCACGCTTTAGATGCCAGTAGAGTGACAACAGCAGTAGCTATGGCGGTGCCAATGAGGGGGAGAGTTCCTGATCGCTCAGAGACGCGTTGATGAGAGGTCGACGAGCTGGATCGGAAGAAGAATGGCTCTTGCGACCGTGGAGATGTTGGTGGCCTCGGCCAGCGACACCGAAGGATACGTAGCTGCCATGCCCTCATCGCGATTGTGGAGTCCCGAAAGATCTTCTAGTTTGATGTGTGAGTTGAGAGAGAAGCGGGAGAATTACTAGCATTGCCCTTACCAAGGGTATGTTGAGACAATCTTCATGTGTTTGTTGAGTCGTCTTCAGTACGCGGTCCGGGGTAGTCGGTTTCGCGCTCGGCCTTCAATGCCAACAACAACACTACTAGTAGTTGACTCAATTCAGAAAGGCTGCTAGATCAAGCTTCTGCTTATTGATGCATGCACTGGAGAGGGTGGAGAGAGGAGAGCTCTTGAAGGTTGAGCTTAAAGTGCGATGATAAGTAATCGTAGTATCGCAGGGATGAGAAGGAGAAGGGGGAAAGAGGAGGATAAAGACGGTCGGGAAAGAGGCGGCGGTGGATAAGTTAACTATTGCGGGGAGAAACGAGAGGTTCACCGCATTCCCCAGTCCATGAACAATTAATCAAGGATATAGATGTTCAACCCTGTCATCAAACTTTCCCCTTCCCTGCTGACGCAGATTCCGACAGGAGACTTGCTCGCAATGACTCAGGTGGCTTCAGTGCTTGCAAGGGTCTATTAAAACACATGCCCTGCAAAAAAGTATGCTTGCACCAAGATGTCGGAGTTTGTCTGCCACTTGAATGGGTTGCAACAAGTGGCTTTATGATGGTAAAAACAAAGGATATGTAATAAGATGTACACATACTATGTAGAATCCTAAGATTGGAAAGACTGAGAAGAGAAAAGCTCCAAGGTCTCGTGTGATGGATTGTATCAACCTGAGAGACCCCAGGACTGTGTGTATGAGAAGTTATTTTTACACCGAATCCACGGTGAGCCTTTTCAATACCCTCTGCACAATACCTTGAGGCTTGTATGGTATAGTGAGGACTTGACGACAGAGCGTACGGTACATAAATACTGTACATTATTGCTCACCCTCAAATGCCTGCCTGAACACCTTACGCAGCCCCACCATATCTGTCATCGCACTCGGCATGAGAAACCCTTGGTCGGCATATCTCCTCGCCTCCTCCCCAGAGTCGCAATAGATCCCAGTAACCTTTCCAGCAGCCTGCGCGGCTTCATGAATCGTGTGGATAGCTTCCAAAAGCTCCGGATCCATCTCTCCCTGTCCGCGCATAGGGTGACCAATGTTGACCCCGAGATCAAAAGGCCCGATGAACAAGACATCGACCCCCGGCACAGCAGCAATGGCCTTCACATTTTTCAACGCAGCTTTGGTCTCGATCTGAACCGCAATGACCAGCCCGTCGTTGGCTTGCTGCAGGTATTCGAGGCCGGTCAGTTCGCGGACGGGGCCGCCGTGCGGGTGCTGTTCGACGAACTTTTCAACTGCAAGGAGACTTTCAAAGCCCCGATTGCCCTTCGGGGGAAACTTCGAGTATTGCACAATCCTTCGGGCATCTTCGGCTGTTTCTAGCATGGGGACCAAAATTCCGTGGGCGCCCGAGTCAAGAGCACGTTTGATCGCCCAGGGTCGGCCCTCGACCACGCGCACAATCGGCGACACGCCGCATGCGGCGGCGGCGGCCACAATCTCGTGCATCGTGTCATCGGAGATGTTTCCGTGTTCTAGGTCGATGAGGAGCCATTCGAGATTCGAGGATGACCGGCACATTACTCGTGTGAGGTTGGTGCCAGGGAGCATCTGCCAGCCCCCAAGCGAAGGGCGGCTGGCTTTGAGGGATTTCTGCAGGCGATTTGCTGCTTGCATCTTGATCACGGGTAGCATATGAAGATTATCAATACAGTCTCACTTATGAGGTACAGTCGATGAGCTTGGACGGTTTTATAAGGTGCTTCTTCATATAATCCTGGAATTGTATACAACATGTATTCCATTCACAAAACCCTCGGTTGCATCGGATGACGCTCCCGAGCATCAGCATCTCACCGAGCGATCAGACCCTGACTCTTCCATAAGAAGTAATTTAAAGGAGAGCTACTAGGAAGCCACTCCCGATGCATGCCGACGTGCATTTTATGAGCACGCTTCTTCGGGCTCCCACGGTATCCAGCCTGAGGCAGATAGAGAATTCATATTTAAAGTCTTCCTTCCACTTTTCAACACCCATCAGATTGCACTCACACAATACTTAATCACCCATCCACTCAATACCCTTCTCGAACTTGACCATGCAGACCAACGAATTGCGCGAAGTCGCGCTCGCCTTACGTACCGCCCGCACCGAGAAAAAGCCCATATCGCCACCCACCCAAACATGGCCCTCTCTCGACGCCGACAGCGCGTTTGAAGTTCAGCGCATCACCGTCGACGAAGCTGTGAAGCAAGGCGACCGCCTCGTCGGCCTGAAACTGGGCAACATTGCCAAGGTCATGCAAGACGCGTTCGGTCTGGACCAGCCCGACTATGGGTTCTTGCTGGCCAGCACCTTCATCTACGAGGGCACTCCAATCTCTCTCAAAGACTACATCGCGCCTTATGTCGAGCTGGAGCCTGCATTCGTTCTCAAGGCGCCGCTGAAGGGCCCCCACATCACCGTCGCGGATGTGATCAATGCCATCGACTACGCCCTGCCTGCCATTGAGATTATCGATTCCCGCGTCAAGGACTGGGCGATTGGGCTACCGGACACGCTGGCGGACAATGGATCGACCGGGGCGATTATCCTGGGAGGCACCCCGCGCCGACTGACGGACCTCAATCTGCGGAATACCCGGGGTATTCTACTCTTCAACGGCCGCGAGACCATGACGGGCAACACCAAGAATATTCTGGGGAATCCGATCTCCGCTGTGGCGTGGTTGGTTAATCGGCTGGCGGCGTATGATGTCGGGCTGGAAGCGGGACAGGTGATTTTGCCCGGGAGCTGCTTGCAGGCGATGCCCATGAGAGAGACCGGGCGCTGGACGTGCACCTTTGAAGGCTGGGGCACTGTCGAGTTCGATGTAGTCTAGGCTTATGACCATTTCTGATGTTGATTTCCTAATGGCAGCATCTAAGTATGAGAAGAAACGCAAACTTCGAAGCTGTGCTGTAGTACTTCTTGTAACGTACGAACCACGTTCGAAGTGGGAGGGGGATTCCTGCCCCTTTCACTAGATGAGTATCAGTGATCGTTGCCCCCACTTTCTGCTTTCCCGTAGTAAGTGAGTGAAGCTCAGTATGGCTTGATCATCTCCCATTCTCCATAGAGGAATCGGGAGCGTTTCCCGATCCTCGTCAGGGCTGGCCGCGGGCTCTCATTCAAATTGCCTGATTGGGTTAGGCCAGTTCCCCGCAGGCTATTCCAAAACATGGCGATAAGTCTATTCTTTGTAACAACAAGTTGAGTAACAGTAAGCGCGCAGTAGTTTACTTGTTCTTGGAGAGATGTTCCGAAGGGGCAGGAGAAAAGTGCATGACAAGAGGGGATGTGATCGCTCGACCTTGTCCTGTATGACGTACCCATCCCTCTCCGTGACACCACTCATCACTTCTCTATCTTTCCTATAGTTACCAAGTAAACGCTACGTTTACACAAGAGAGATGGATGAAATGACATCTCTAGTGATCAACAAAACAGCTAGCTATATCGAAAAGGACGAAGCTACTCGATGATCTCCTCGATCATCGACTCCAAAAACTGCTTCTGCTCCGTCAAAAAGGACTTCACATCGGCAGCATTGAACGGACGTTGAGCAATTTCGCGGTCTCTTTCCTGCTTCAAGAGCACCCGAACCCGTTCTTCAAGCGCCTCGAGCCTGTATCGCGTGTACTGAGTATAGAGCTCGGACAGGTTGCTGATAGGCCGCACGCCTGTCAGCACGGTCTCATCGCGCACATGCGGCGACTTGGCTCGGAACGAGGTAATCATCGTGATTCGCTCATGTCCCCCGACTGCCTTTAATGCTTGGTGCTCGATGTATCTTCCTTGCATGACCACGGCCGTGCCCTGGTACAGCATTGTCAGTCCACAGCAAATACGCACCAGAGCTGCAGAAGAGGTAGCTTACCATGGCTGGACCCCGAACCTTCATGATCTCTCCGGATGCAGTCTTGAGTGCAGTCTCTCCACCCGTCATACCCGTGCAGTCAGAGAGCATCGTCACGCAGACAAAGGGGTAGCTATCATGGTGCCAGGCAAAGGCGGGGAGAGCGTCGTCGTTGACAGTGGACGTAGACGCTCCTGTCTGATCATTAATCGAGATATTGATCGCGGCGATTTCATAGTCCATGGCAGGAACGAGGTCGATTCCAGCCACCTCGGAGATTCGACACAGAACCTCCGGGGACTTCCAGGCATCACAGATAAAGGGGGCTCGACTGTTTATCTCATTAGGACGTGATCACTATCGGAATTCCATCAATCACTTACGTTGGTCCCATGCCCCGGATAGTGTTCTTCACGAAGTCTGACGTGTACTGACAGTTATCCAGCACCGATCGGCTGAAGATCTCGGCTCGCATCTGTCGGATAGCCTCTTCGGTAAAGAGCTGGAAAGGCGCTGTGACCGCATTGGGAGAGATTCCCTGACCTTCGAGGCCAATCTCTCTCATGGTGTAGACTTTGCTGGGAGGCTGATAGTTCAGGTGCTTTGTCGGATCAAAACTCTGCTTATCAGCCAGTTGGGCTCCATCGATGAGCGACTGCGGTAGCTTGTTGGTGGGTCTGGTGGCTCTTTTTGTCGTAGGCCCAACCACCATAGGCGGCGCCGTTGGGGTCATCACTGTGGTCAGAGACATGTTGGAGTGTAGTGTGTTCGAAAAAGAATGCTTGATGGTTCAGAATTTGAATTCTTGATGAGGACCAACGAACGAGTACATTCGAAGATTATATAGAAAACTCATTCCGATTGAACTCTCCGCGTATACAGGAGCTCATGTCTTGAATGAGGGCAAAGTCCTAAAGTCTGAGAATCGGATGAAGCTCCCGAGAAACCCTCATTCGATTCAAACGAATCAGGTGCCCATTTCCTCATCCCAATGGCTTTTTGCCCCCTCTACCTCCCACTGCGGAGTCGCTCGGAAGGCCTGGTCGGGTTCTGATTGCGAGAGTTGAAAAGCTATTACGTGACAGATACTGATGAAGGCCTGTCCGTATAAACAGCAAGGGATGATCATTGGTGTACGCACACCTGTTTACTGTCGCCTTTCTTCGAGCCCACTTTCTTCCCCGCTCGCAAGGGCGCCACCCCGGGTTTGAGATCATGGATTAGAGATACTGTTTCAATCAGCACGAACCAAAAGTCAGAAGCAAGGATGAATACAGAAGTACCCTTTGTCCCGGTCAACATTCTCTACCTCGTCTCATTCTCCCATATCGTTGGCCTGTCCTTAAATAGATGCTACCCCACACCCCACAAGGACCTTGTACCGTCTATACTCCATTGCAGCCCTTTTCATATCATTTCCTCTAGTTTCCTTGCCACCAAGATGACTAAAGATAAAGCTATCTCTGATGGCATCCAGGGCACCACGCATGATTCCGGTCCCGATAGCCAGGATGTCATAAAGGCCGAGCTTGTCGATCCAAATCCCCCAAATCAGCTTCAACGCCGCCTCAACAACCGCCAAATTCAGATCATGGCAGTGGGGGGCTCAATCGGAACTGCTTTATTCATCAGTATCGGCGGAGGACTGGCCAAGAGCGGACCACTCAGCCTACTGCTTGGCTACGGCATTTACTCTGTGATTTTGGCCTGTGCTACCAATGGTCTGGCTGAGATGACTACGCTGGCTCCCATCCCCGGTGGGTTCATCCGTATGTCGGGCAAATGGGTGGACGATGCCTTTGGCTTTATGGCCGGATGGAACTTCTTTCTCTACGAGGCGATCTCGATTCCGTTCGAAATCACTGCTCTTAATATGTTGTTGAAGTTCTGGACCGATGCCATCCCCACAGCAGCCGTGTGCTGTGCATGTATTGTCGCTTATTCGTGAGTCTCTCTATGTGACCGGAGCTGTTGATCATCATGAAAACTCATAGGCTAACAAATATCCATAGTCTGCTTAGCATCTTTGCAGTCAAAATATACGGGGAAGCCGAATTTTGGGGATCAAGTGGGAAAGCCGTGCTGATCACCCTCTTATTCTTTTTCACCTTCGTCACCATGGTCGGTGGCAACCCTCAGCATGATACTTATGGGGTTCGTCACTGGAAGAATCCAGGGCCCATGGCCGAGTACCTACACACCGGATCACTGGGTCGCTTTGAAGGTGTGCTTTCCGCCATCTGGATCGCGAGTTTCACGATTGCTGGTCCGGAGTATGTCAACCTTCTCGCCGCCGAGGCAAAACGTCCGCGCGTGTACATCAAGCACGCTTACAAGGTGGTCTACTGGCGATTCATCTGCTTTTACCTCATGGCCGCCTTGTGCGTGGGGATCCTCGTCGCCTACAACGACCCAACTCTGGTAGCCATCTTTCTCGACAACACCGACAGCGGCGCTGGAGGATCGTCTCCATTCATCGTGGCGATGCACAACATGCAGATTCCGGCCCTGCCACATCTGATCAACGCCCTACTGCTGACGACGATCTTCTCGGCCGGCAACACGTACATGTACTGCGCAAGTCGCAGTCTGTACGGGCTGGCTCTGGACGGGCGAGCGCCCGCCATTCTGACCAAGTGCACCAAGAACGGCGTGCCATTGTACTGCGTGCTGGTCGTCATCTGTTTCCCCCTGCTTTCCCTCCTCCAACTGGGCGATGGATCTGCGCAAGCCCTGACCTGGCTGACTAATCTGATTACAGCCGGGGGGATCATCACCTACATCGTCATCTGCGTGACATACCTTTGCTTCCACAGTGCCTGCAAGGCGCAGGGGGTGGACCGCAAGACCTTCCCCTATTTTGGCCGCTTCCAACCCTACACTGCTTGGGTCGGGCTCGTCGGGGAGTGTCTGATTGTGGTTTTCTACGGCTACGCCAGTTTCACTCCCTGGAACGTTTCGGACTTCTTCACTCATTACACGATGGTCATTGTGGCTGTCGTGCTGTACCTCTACTGGAAGCTTGTGAAACGTACCCGGATGGTCGATCCCAAGGAGGTTGATCTGGTCTGGGAGATCCCCCTGGTTGATGCATACGAGGCTAGCCTGACGTCGCCTCCAGTCGGGTTCTTCGCGGAATTAGTGCAACTGGTTTCCTGGAGGAAAGGACAGATTGCGGGTGATGTGGACAGTCGGATATGAGTGCACTTGCGAGCTTTTGGCAAATGTAGAGTCACTCACAGAGGAGTGATATGCTTCGATCCACTGAGATAGCTGGAATGAGATACTCAGTACCCAGGAACCAAGAAAAGAGTCTCTCATCAATCCAATGCATGGTCGTGCAGAAGTACCTAGTCTCGGATGAGTCTCCCGAGAGGCGATAAGGCAGAACCAGTAGCGTAGCAGTGCCGCACCCAGCAACACTAGCAGAATTGGTTGACTCTCGTACCGTATCTGTCAATCTCCTTCTCGGTGAGAGATACGCACTAACTGACATTGGAATCCTGGACGAGCTAAAATGCGGAGTAAAGAAGTGGGCCTGCTCGCATGCAACGTCTTATCGCTCCCGATCAACAAACCCGAATTGCCGACCAGCCTGCACTTTTCCACCTCAGCTGGCAGGAATCGAATCCAAGAAGTCAACCTGTTCTTTGACTCTTCACATCTCTAATACCTCTAGACCTTTGTGGAAGTGGGAATATGCAAGCGTCAGCCCGTAAAGCCCGAAGAACTGCAAACGCGTTAGTCTATCCCTCAAATCTTTGATGGTGCTCTAATCTGCCGGCCAGATGCGTCGCATGTCGTCAGAGCAAGATAAAATGCTCAGGTGAAGAGCCCTGCATTAATTGCCAGAGGCGCTCGGTGCGATGTGAGTTTGCGGAGGGCGTCAAGCGGGTCGTGGTCTCGGAGAGGTTCGTCCATTGTGGCCATAGGTCGTTCGTGCTGCCAGATTGTAACGGAAGCCCTGCACCAGATATTTGCGACGCTTGGAGGCGCAGGTTCGTAGCCAGCAAGCGCTGGCCACCATGAAGAATCCGATCATGTCTCCTTCGGACACACCTGCGGTGGCTAGAGACAGCTGTCCGACTGAGGCTGCATTGTCAACCTCCGGTTCCGCGCCCTCTCGAGAAGCGTCGCCTGCGAGCCAACAGCGAAGCACCTGGACAAGTCCTTTCGCTCTCCCGTCGACAACCATCAAGAACACAAAAGACAACAAGCGAACGTGGAGTATGCTTCTATCTGCATGTTTGAGGGTCCCATCTAACTATGGTACTAGTCTGGCTGGCACCGTCGTCCATGTGGTCATTCACCACCCGCCTCACCATTCTAATGACAGAGAAGCTGCATCGTCAATATCCCCACAACGCCCCGACCTTGCGAGCCAAAGAAATGTACCCCCTCCGCTGGGACGTCTGTCCAGCCAGCAGGCCACCGGACATAGCCGGCCTGCCCTCTCTCGATTACTCGCTGTACCTATTCAACACGGTGAAGTTCCATCTAGGGCAGTTACGTTTTTTTAACGAAGAGCAATTCGTCGAGCGTTTGCAGGAATTCTACCACGGTAACCCCGTCGCAGTAGCCACAGAATACCGCCTTTGGTTCACTCAGCTCCTCCTGGTCTTATCGTTTGGAACAGCTCTGCTGTGTCGGTCGAAAAGCCCGGATCAGCCCCCGGGCTCACGGTTCTTCGCCCGCGCCATGTCTTTGATGCCTGACCATGCGTCCCTGTGGAAGGATAGCTTGTTGGCGATAGAGGTACTCGCCCTGGCTAGCCTGTACTTATATTCAATCGACCAAAGGGAATCCGCCCATATATACGTAAGTGTACCGGTGGCCCAGACCTTCTTTGAATGCGCACGGTTAGGATTTGTACTGAGTAAGCCGAATGCTGCAGCTCGGGCAAGCGATCCGAATCGCACAATACGAAGGCATGCACACCCAGCTCTCCGAGGAGCAGCTGGGATCCGAGACTGTGGCCCGATGTCGTAGTCTCTGGTGGACGTTGTACATCATGGACCGACATTTCTCCTACTCGGTCGGACTGCCGATGACCACCCAGGATCGGGACATCAGCACGCCGATCGATCCTCCAGAGCACTGCTCCCAGCAGGATCTTGCTCTTAGTCTCCACGCGAAGCTGTCACGACTGCTGTCATTTATTCTGAGCAGTGAGTTCGTTCCCCTGCCACCCGACGAACGGTGCCCTAACCGGGTTCGAAGCGGTATACAATGCGGAAAGAACACAGTTGCACGTCTTCCTGGACACCACGAAATCGATCCTCCAGACCCTGGCGGGATACGCCCAGGAAATGGAGGAGATCATCCAGATCCGACTGCGCAACTCGCTGGACACGATGCCCAGAGGCACGCAGCACATCACCCTCTTATGTCACCAGGTTCGCCAGTCCCATCGCTCCCGACAACAGACCCCCTCAACCCCGCCCCTTAGAAACGCATTCCACTCACTCATACACATCACCGAACCAGTGCGTAATCGTAGCCACCCGGCCCCTCCTCCTCTCCGCCCTGATCGACCGCCTCGAAACCCTGACCCACGACGGCCTCGACACCAACGACTTCCTTGCCCTCACCAAACCCCTCTTATGCATCGGAATCAAATCCGCCGTCAAAACCATCGAGATCCTCTCCGGCACCGACAGTCTTCTCGGTAGGTGTACCTTTTCCTTCCCCCCTGTTCCCCTTCCCAAACAGAAGAAAAAGAAAAAGAAAAAGCCACAACCTAACTAAATAACCTCACAACCCAAAGAAGTATTCCTCCTCTACGACCTCGAATTTAATTACGACGCCGCCATCCACCTCGCCCTGACCCGCACCCTCTTCCCGGAACTTCTCGACACTCCCCCCACACCAGATAGTCCCAGTCCCAGCCCCAGCCACCAAGCGCACGCAATCCTCGACGCGATGATCTGCCACGGGAACCGTATCGCGCTCGCCCGGAAAGAAGGGCTGGTGCACCTCGAGCGGCTGCTGGAGGAGGTGGCGGTGTCGGCGTCAGTATCGGCGTCGGGTCGGGGTTGTCGCCCCGACCGCCCCGGCCGCCCGTCCTCTTCCTCGTGGCATACATATACACCGGCGAGTCTGCAAGTACCGGCGGGGATTATGCAAGGGGGTGGGGGTTGTCACTCTGCCGCCGGCGCCGGCGGGGTGCTGGTGGGGTACGGCGATGGGGTGATCGGGGAGGAGGAGCTGGGTGGTCCGTCGCTGACGGCGATAGAGGATCCGCAGCTGGCGAACGTGGAGTTTTTGGAGCAGATTGGGATTTCGTCCGCGGAGTTCTTGTCTATCGTGGCGCAGATAGGGCCGGTGGAGGGGGTGGAAGGTGGGTTTGGGGAGTGAGTGAGGGGCTGTTTCCGTTCCCTGAGATGGCAGGGGTGGAGGGTGTTGTGATGTGTGCTTTTACGGGGTGATCGGGAGATTTAGATGACTACGCAGGGATATCAACATATCGGGTGTCTTTCATGGTGGTGAAAATTTAACACTTAAAAGGAAAAGCCCGGAGATAGAGAATTTGAAGACTTCGTATGCCTGTATTTGAAGATTTCTCCTACTGGTGGCCAAGTTCACGTAACTATTACAGTAGAGCTATAGAACTGCATCCATCGACATTCCTTCATCAGAAAACATCCCGCTCCGACGTTGTCTCTCCCCCTTGATTTTTCTGTACGCAAGTCTCACAAAAAAACTACAACACCTGGACAACGTCGTCGGAATGTCCTGCCGTCGCGATCAGTGGGGGCGGGCGTTCGATCTTCTGCCGGAAGATGTATCGCTTGATGAACCACGGCAACCACACCGTCAACTCGTAGTGGATGAATCTCTTCGTTGGGACGGAGAAGACCTCTGTCACAGAGGTATTAGCAATCGTTCCTTTGCAAGTGTATGAGAATGATCGCTAGGTACTTACGATCGATTTCCTCCAGGGTGAGCTGCTTGGTCTCGCGCACGAAGCAGAAGATCATGAACCAGGCGATCAAGTTCAGGCCCGCGTAGAATCCGACTAGGCACAGTCAACAGAGTTAGATTATGTCATCGCGCTGAACGAAACGAGTCGTTGTTGCACTTTCACTTACAGGCACCGGTGGGAGTCATGACGGTCTTCATCCGTGGGAAGGTCAAACTGAGGATACCAGCTGGCTGGCTGTTAGCTGCAAGGGCTGATTGATTTTGGTTGTACGAATCATAGAAGGGCTTACCGAAGGTATTGTTGATGCACACAGCCCAGGCCATACCTTGCTCACGCTGGATGGTCGGGAACACCTCGGCCGAGTACTGGAATGCCACCGGCCCTTCCCCAAGGGAGTAGCAGATGGTGAAGAGGTAGACGAACCTTCGCGGTGGTCAGTCAAATCGAATGCTGTGTAAGGAGGGCTGGGAGACGTACAATGCGACAGGGCCAATCTGCGCACCCTTGCTACCGGTGTCTTTCAACAGAGAGAGACCGGCTGCTAGGAGGAAGATGCACATGAGGGGGAATGTCTGGATGGGCGTTAGTCGGGGGTCTTGCATAATTCTCCTCATCACGTCGACTCCGAGAGGAAGGAACAAAACTCCACTCACAATCAGGGTCAGAGTCCGGCGTCCTTTGGTATCGATGAGGAACACGGTCGGGATGGTGAAAACGACCTGGATCGCGCCGTAGCCCAGCGAGGCGTACAACGCCTGGGTCGCGCTATATCCGGCATTCTCGAAAATGGTCGAGCTGTAGAACGAGATGACTATAGATTGTTAGAGATAGGTCTCTTGTTGGTACTCGGACCAACTTACTGTTGATGCCGCACATCTGCTGGGCGATCATGACGGTGGAGGCGCCGTAGTTGGCCCGGCGGATGCGAGGCACGGCAAAGCAATCCCACATGCGAGAAAAGTAGCCCGCGCCCCGCGCTTCCCGGAGTTCCTCCTCGTAGATCACATACGAGTAGTAGTAGTCTCGGGCGGCGATGATGGGGTGGGCGCGCAGACGCAGCATCGACTTGAAGCCCTGGGCGTACCGGCTGTGCTTCATCAGCCAGCGAGGGGATTCCGGACAGAAGAAGATCCCCAGCCCCAGGATGAAGGATGGAATGAAAGCGGATCCGAGTTGCAGGCGCCATGCGATGCGACCGGTGTCTTTGACAATGACATTGGCGGCGAAGCCCAAGAAGATACCTTGATCGACGAGGTCAGTATTGTATACGGGTGGTAACCAGATCCGATGGATGAGGAGAGGGGGGCGCACCTGCGACAACCCACAACTGCCAGAACATGACCAGAGCACCTCGAATGCGCGCAGGTGCCATCTCCGCCGAGTAAATTGGTACGGTCGCGTTCTTGGCTCCAATCCCAATGCCCATCACGAACCGAGCAGCGAACAATCCTTGCCACGACTTGGCGAATGCAGATCCAATAGGGGTGGCGGTCAGACAGCATGCAGTGACAAAGATCTCGCCTCTTCGGCCCAGGTAGTGGTTGAGCGGATCGACAATGAAGGCGCCACTACATAGATCACAAATCAGTCCTGCGAGGAAGCCAAAAAGACAGAAGACATATCGGGAAATTCACCACTCACATCATCCCAGCCGTCAAGAAAATGATGGCGTTGACCAGTCCCACAATCCATTCATCTTTGCCATCCCCAGCGATGCCAAACTCCTGGGGGAAAGAGAGGTTTGCCCCGTTGGAGCCGGTCTGATCCCAACCTTGCGTCGCAGCGCCAATCGCACACAGAGCAATTGAGTACCAGAGCATGAACGGACCATGCCATTTGTGATCTCTCTCGTAGACGAGCGCCGCGCGTTCCTGGTCGTCGAGTTCCGGGATCGACTCGAACCGCTGAGGGTCCCGCGCGACCAGGGCAGCACGGCCGAGGAGATCGGCGTGCTCGGACATGTCGTGAGAGTCGGCGAACGCGCGAGCGTCGAGAACAACCTGCTCTGGGGATTTGCGCTTCCAGCGAGATGAACAGTCAGTGTTCCGAAATCGCAAGAAGTTCAACACGTGCGATGCTCACCGTCAGGGGGTTCTCGATCAGATTGAGGGCTGGCCCGCGAGCCGCGTGAGGCAGCTCGGGCTTGGTGATCGGGACCACATTCTCATTGTGAGAGATCACGTCCGCAGACGTCTTTTCATTCATGGTGGATAGATCAGTCTGAGGCGGATGAGAGGAAAGTTGGTCTGGGGAAGATCTCTCCGGACGAAAACCTCGTGGGGATTTAAAAAGAAGAAACTAGAGGGGGGTGAAAAGAAAAAAAAGAGTGGCTCATTCACCGCATATAGGCAAACTCATTCACCCTACCTCCCCGTGGGGTAATTACAGTACTCCGTACTGTATGTACATACAAAGGGCATGGGGACACGGTCTCGTAGCATTGTCAGCACTAGCAACGAGACCGATCATACGAGCGTATGCCCATCTGACACCCAGTTAGGGCTTGGCTGGCTGCAGGATTGGGCGGCTGGTGGCTTTTGCCGCAACCCCACTTCCGGCGCTCAAAGCGCCTGGGCTTCTCCTGCTTCTCTGCTCTTCTCCGCAACCTCCACATTCCACACACGCACACACAGACCAGATACTCTAGAAATCGGACATACCCCGGATTCCCAGATCGCTGGTGGTCGCTGGAACGTGGTTGACCACGATAGTACCACAAAGCCTCCCAAATTTCCAGGGTAGAGCCACTGCACCTGATTGGCGGCTCAAAAGACAAGGTTTCTGGCTTTCTGTTACAAAGCCGCAAGATGGATAGCGTAATCCCACCTCCATAGACAAACGACCTACAATCAAGTGTAATGATGTATGTGGCTGACATGAGAAAGGCTGTCCTGACCAATTTCTCCCTCTTAGCCTCAAAAAGTCGATAGGTTTTGGTTGAGGATTGTGCCGTGTCCGGGAAGCTTTTCTTGCTTGCTGTCCCTCCGTCCCTCCGGTCTGGCGGCGGTTTTCGCCGTTTCGGTCTTGCCGTGACCCCACTGACTAATAATTGGAAGGTGACATGTATAAGTTACATCTGGGGTCACCAACTAGAATCCTGGGGGGATTTTCGGCAGCGAATCACAACCGGGACTGTTCACTAGTCTCTTGACATTGGGTGCCTTTTCGCTGCGCTTTGCCGGGTCGCTGCTAAGTTATCCTGGTCATTGCCTCAATCCGGGAGCGGATAGGCACAATCCCGGTCTGCGATGGCAAACATGTTTGCTGACGGACGGACGGCCTGGATTTCAATCGTACCCGAATTGCTCCCCGAGACTTCTCGCCGCTCAGGTCACAGGTGCAGTAGACTATAACTTGACTTGACCATTGGGGCGTCCGAGTCGTCGCCAGTCTGCATGGTGCGGTGGTGAACGCGATTGTCACATGACCGTTGGATATGCCCCCACGCCTTTTTTTTTTTGGTGTACTGTACACTTCTTTACACTTCTTTAGTCCTAAACTTTTCTTGAGTAGAGTTTCTAAGACCTCAGGGTTCTCTCAATTTCCATACGATTCTCTTTCCCCAACACAACCAGCAAAACTGGGAAATTTACAGACGGGCTGGGGTTTGGCAGCAAATGCGGGGTGAGAGGGCCATTTGTTGCCGATCTTAGCTTCTCAAGGCGCAGCGTCGCTGCGTCAGCAAATGGGTGCCGGTCCCGTGACCGACTAACTAACTCAATTTTTCACTAGTTGTCTAGCTCTCTTGGGAGGCAGGGAGGCAAAGGTGTGGCGGTGGTCAAGAAGCTGGACCGCAAGCCTTAATTTGACGGCCCAAGTTGCACAGTCGGGTGAGTGAGCGGGCACCATTTTACGCAGACCTATAGTTTAGCAGCTATACAGTTGCTTAGGCGGTCTACTAGCCCTAAGCCTTCTGGTCACGGGTCACAGCCTGAATTTGGTTTAGCGTCGATTGGCGACCTGCTGTCCCCGTGCGGATTTCTATAAAGTCCCCTAAGGGCCATTGCCGCTCGATCTCTTCCTATAAGACATAATTGCCATTGATCTAGATCACCGAGCTCATGGCTACGGACCGTTCACATTCGACTGATGAGCTGTCAAAGGATTGTTGGTAGTACCTAGGGAGCGTTCTTCTACGTGCTAGATACATAAGGCTAACGTAATTGGTCATTCACTCCAACATAACAAGGCCTTGTTTGCATGAAAAAGACAAGATACGAAAAAGGAAAGAAAAGAAAAGAACATGAACAAACCACGCATCTTCCTGCCTAGGCCCTTGCTCTCGCCCGGATTTCTTCCTCGTCGTGGTCTCTTCCCAAAGAACGCAAGCCCACTATATCTTCACGGTCGAAGCTCTCCATTATCTCTAGCTACGTTCAAACTGACGGTACCAACAATGAACCCAACTCGTGTTCTGTACGAGCCTATTGAAGATGTGGAAAGAATGGAATACTATCAGCCTGGTGGCTATCACCCAGTAACAATCGGAGATCGTCTCCAAGATCGCTATCGGGTTATCCATAAGCTTGGGCATGGGACATACTCGACGGTTTGGCTGGCCCGAGATGAGCGATCTCGCATATACGTTGCAGTGAAAGTCTGTACGGCATATTCGAAACCGTCCGAAATTGACGTCATATCGGAACTCTCGAAACCTCCCTTGTTATCAGACATCGGCAGAACTATGGTTCCCTCAAATCTTGGATAAATTCAGCATTCAAGGCCCAAATGGCGAGCACCTCTGTTTAGTGACTAGGCCGGTGAGGATGAGTCTTTCTGATGCAAAGAACGGATCTTGGATCGGCCTTTTCCAGCTCGAAGTGGCCTGAGTCTTAGCGGCGCAGCTTGCAATTGCTATCCATTATATCCATTCACGGGGCTTCGTCCACGGAGATCTTCATCGCGGAAACATCCTACGTCAACTGTCCCATGACTTTGATCAGTTATCCACAAAAGCTATACAAGCAGTATGGGGAGCCGGTACTTGAACCAGTCATGCGTCTAGACGGCCAAACGCTCCCACCAGGCGTCCCACAATACGGCATGTTACCTATCTGGCTTGGGGAAGCAAGTGAGAATATCACACTTCCTGAAGCCAGGATTATCATTTCAGACTTTGGTGAGGCATTCTCTCCAGCGCGAGAAATGAAATACGAATCTCATACACCTCTTTCGATCCGCCCTCCAGAGGCTCGATTTGAGCCAACTAAACCTCTCACTTTCTCATACGATATCTGGACTCTTGCCTGCACCATCTGGGACATCATTTCCCAAAAGCCTCTTTTCTAAGGCTTTCTTACCAACGAAGAAGATATGACTTGCCAGCAGATCGATGCACTTGGCCTGTTGCCAACTGAATTGTGGGGCAAGTGGGGAGCCCGTCGAGACCACTTCACCGAGCATGGAGAGCCGATCAACCCATCCCGTTCCCCACGTCCATGACTGGAGGATCGCTTTGAATCGAACGTGCAACGACCACGGATAAAAGAGGGAATGTCACCCTTTGGCTCAAGCGAACGAGATTCACTTTACTCGATGTTGCGCTCGATGCTTTCATTTCGGCCGGAGGATCGTCCTTCTGCTCAACAGGTTCTGGAGTCTGA
This sequence comes from Aspergillus floridensis, assembly GCA_012184565.1. Lineage (NCBI taxonomy): Eukaryota > Fungi > Ascomycota > Eurotiomycetes > Eurotiales > Aspergillaceae > Aspergillus > Aspergillus floridensis. Next base: position 85,503 of record WOUI01000114.1, read on the forward strand.
GTGGATGGCAAAATGGGCTCTACCTGAGTACGAAAAGTTACGCGGCATCCATAACAAGAGTTTGTGGGCCTGAATGATATTTTTTTTCTCCCCTGCATTCCATCTCGGGTTCTCGTGTCCCCAGCACATTCATGCTCTATTTTCTACATTCGGTATCAATGAATACACGAAGAATCGAACCATGCCGTCGGGTTCTAGCTCTTTTGGTCCGTCGCTCGGAACGTCTGAGTCCAGAATTGGCACATTGTGTGAGAATTTGCGTTTCACTGATCCAGCATCAGGGAAAGCTCTTTTGCGGCTATCAGACGCGTTACATTTCCGTCTATGTATGCCATAGCCGAAGTCAGGTCTCGCTTCGACTTGAATGTGGCAGAAAAATAATCAAATGCAAACACCACAAACAAAACAAAAGGTGCAAAGTAGTTCCTCCTACTTTGGGTCCGTGGCCTGGTGTCACGGGTGTGCCTAACTACTCACTCAGTAACTCACCCAGTAGTACTGGCTCTCCTGATGCAAGCATCTGAAAAAAAATCCGCATTTCCCCAGGTTCTGGCAGACAATCTTTTTCGAAGAGATATCCGCGAAGTCGTTTTTGGCCCATGCCACCCCAGCTATGGCCGTCCAGTCCTCCACCACTAGCCACTTCAGGCTTGGTTGTTTGGCTGGTGCGACCGAGCACAAAATCCCACCAAGATCTGAAACGTTTCCATAGCCCACGAACACAAATGCGGCCTATACCCGTACGCCATCGCGGTGTGCATGGGTTTTTGGCTTCGGTCGAGAGATGAACCGTGTGTAGCTGTGCTTACAACAATACAACAATATGATCCAGTCAGCTAACGCCTAGGCGGGGCTAAGACCCTTTCCGTGTACGGCGGACTATTGCGGCCATCGGGCAAATATATTTCATCTGCTAAGTCTCTTCACCGCAGGCCTTACTGCTTCTCAGATAAGAACTATCTAAAGCTTTATTCTTCTTATGTATATATATTCTTTCTTATCCTATTAATATACCTCTATATATTAATCTTAAGTCTTTCAAGACTGAGATTATCTCTTTTTATTAAAAAAGTAAATCTGCTACAGCTATTATCTCTATTTTTTAAAAAAAGTATTCTATTTAGATTGTAAAATATATAATTAAGAATTATTAAGTTTCTAAAATATTTAGAAGTAAGATTATACAGCTACAACTAATTTAACTTTATAAAAAAAATCTAAAAACTATTTTTTTAATAAAATTTTTTTAAGTCTGAGCTATTTTGTCACGGTGTGAGCAGAGGCTCCCGTTGACCCCGAAGAACTACTAAGAAGAACCACTGAGAATACCTGAAGAACCACTGAGAATACCCGAAGAACCACTGAGAGTACCTGTCCTGCCTGAATCTTGTATCGATGCATCCTTATATAGCGTACGCAGTGTAAAGCCATCGGCTTTACATCCTAGTCCTTTTGCCAATGGTGCAACGGTTATCCTTTGGAATGCGTACCCGAAGGTGCTCCGTGACAGATAGAATCTGGATAATCTTAGACTTTTATAAACAAATCTATATAACTTGCAAAGCCGGTGAAGAACTTAATAAAATATACTTTTATATATATCTACGATATAAATATAGCTGGATATTTTGAGTATATTATTATAATAATTATAAAGAACTATATCTTTTTTAGAAGAAGAACTAAGACAGTATTAATACTAAATACTATTATAAATAAATTATTCTAATAATTAATAGTTATATATATTTTATTAAATATAATAAATAACTATAGCTTTAATTAATATAAGATAATATATCTGAATATACAAACAGAGATATAGTCCGAGATCTTTAAAAGTATAAAATTTTTCTAATAAGTTAGCCTACTTTTTTACCGGATCTTAATCTAATTAAGACTGTATAGAATTAGATAAAAAATTAGCTTGATCAATTCTTTTCTAATAATAAGTAATTATTATATAATCAGCTACGAGAGATTATACAGGCTGCTTGGAATACTTTACTACCGGAATTCTTAGAGAAATTGATTAAAAGTATAAAAGCAAGATGTGAGGCAGTTATCAACACCGAAGATAGCCATACAAAGTATTAATAATCATATATATAGCAGAATTTTGAAGGATTCGAATCCCTGCATCTTCACCGTACTAACAAAATCAACGGAGTCAACCACAGTAGACCTTACTTGTGTCGCGACATTGCCATGTGATCAAAATGCCAAAGACTTCAAGTTCCGTTCAAGAGGATATTGATGTTCTAGCCCAAGAAGGAAGTCATCGCCCGATTTGTGGTAGAAGCTAGTATTTTTAGCCGGGCATTGTTTCTAGCGCCCAGGCAAATAGATTAATCTCAATATCTTCAACTCCCTCCCGAACCCCTACTACCCAATCATTCTCACGAATGTCTCGGCATGCTCGCTACTGTCAAAGCTTCATTTCACTCTTCACTCCACCCTGCTCGGCAACAAGAGTCAATCATTGCCCAATGCAAAAGAACGTGCCTGAACCGAGGACATCGAGGATAATGCAACTTGTGAACGCGCTCAATGCATGGGTTAGCCGGGAGGCAATCAATGTGGTACTTATAAGAGCTAGGTAAAGCCGCTCGCTCTCTGGGCAAAGTCAAGATTCATCCTCACGTGCACCATGAAGATCTCCCAATTGTTTTGCTTTGCGGGTCTGCTTGGCGCCTCTGTTGCGTCAAGTGGACTGGACAAAAGATCAACAGTAAGCGAAATCTTGACAGATATCGAGGACGCTACGACATGTGCTGCGTGTGAGGTGAGCAAGCTTTTGTCAACATTACTTTCAGGAGGTCCTAAACATTAAGCTGATTTGACCCCAAGGCCTTGCTGGTTGTTCTCCAAGCGCTTGCTCACTTGGGCAACGATGACTTCGTGGATGTCATCACTGAGGTTTGTATCTTGGCTAAGGTAGGCGAATCTCCCAACGTCATCCGATGAGCTCTACTGAGAGAGATAAGGTGGATGACGACGATGTTTGCGAGGGTGCGATCTCGCGCGAAGGACCTATTTTGGCTCACGATCTTCGTAACATGGACGTCCCTTCCAAGACAGCAGTTCTCTTTTGCACTACCATCTTTGGACTTTGCGACTATCCGGCTGTGGCCGAATACAATGTTGAATTTCCTTCTGCTAAGCCAGCGAACGCGTCTCGGCCTGCTTCAAGTGGAGAGACCCCTCTGCAAATCGTCCACATCAGTGATATCCACGTTGATCTTTCTTATGAAACTGGTGCAAAGTATGTCCTTTGACCCTACGCCTCCTATATTTCCACCCGAAATTCATGCTGACCTTAATCTGTTTTTAGCTACAACTGTACCAAAAACATCTGCTGCCGCCCGTATACCGCTTCAGATGAGCCTGGATCGACGGACTATCCTGCAGGGGAGTATGGAAACCACAAATGCGACGCCCCTCTCACTTTGGAGGAAAGCATGTACGCAGCCATTCAAGAATTGGTCCCGGACGCCTCTTTCACGATCTTCACGGGTGACGTCGTCGAAGGCGCTGTGTGGCTGGTCAATGAGACTGAGGTAACCAATGATCTCAACGATGCCTACAAGACCCGAATGCCCAACTACCTCAACCTCGTCTACGGCGTCACTGGTAACCACGACACTGCGCCTGTAAATTCCTTCCCAACGTCGGACATCGACACTACAATCTCCAGCCAGTGGGCCTACGACACCCTATCAGCCGATTGGAGCCAGTGGATTGGATCTACCGCTGCCAGCACTGCGGACGACTATGGCTCCTACTCGGTCAAGTACTCCGGCGGCAACCTCCGCATCGTCTCCTTCAACACCAACTTCTACTACAAGGAGAACTTCTGGCTCTACGAGCAGACCATGCTGACCGACCCGAACGGCCAACTCGCCTGGCTAGTTAGCGAACTGGCCGCCGCCGAAACGGCCGGAGAGCGCGTTTGGCTGATGGGCCACATGCCAATGGGCTCGGGCGACACCTTCCACGACGGCTCCAACTACTTCGACCAGATCATCCAGCGCTACGAGGCGACCATCGCCGCCGTCTTCTACGGCCACACCCACAAGGACGAGTTCGAGATTGCCTACTCGAACTATACCGACCAGACCGCCGCCACCGCGACCATGATGTCGTACATTGCCCCCGCGCTGACCCCGACCTCCGGCAACCCGACCTTCCGCGTCTACTCGGTCGACCCGGTCACCTTCGGCGTCCTCGACTTCACCGTCTACATCGCCAACATGTCCAGCCCCAGCTACCAGGAGAAGCCCGTCTGGGAGAAATACTACGCCGTCAAGGAAACCTACGGTGCCCTCCTCGACCCACCCGTCACCGACAGTGCCGCCGAGCTCACCCCGGCGTTCTGGCACAACGTCACCGCGCTCTTCGAGAGCGACGACGCCGTCTTCCAGGACTACTACGCCCGCAAGAGCCGCGGCTGGGACGTCTCCTCGTGCACCGGCGACTGCAAGACCGACGAGATCTGCCAGCTGCGCGCCGCCGAGGCGCAGTACAACTGCGTCGAAATCACGCCCGGGATCAGCTTCAAGAGGAAGCGAGACACAAGCTCCAGCTCGTCGGTCGCGCAGGAGAGCCCGTGCGGTGAGTCGGTTGTCAGGAATATTTTCTCGAACTTCGACGGCGCGGTCGAGGCGTTGATCCAGGCTGCGCAGGCGAAGCTGGGGTCGAGCTTCATGAATACCACTGTTAACTCGACAGCTGTGTAGTGTGCTATGGCCATATGGGTCAGATTAACCATTACGCAAGTGATTAACGTGTCTATGGTTGACTAAACCAACATGATGATGGCCTGGTAAGTCATGTATAGCAGTAGTTCAATTATCTTTTATTTCACTCGAGTCTCGTTCTATTCGTATACATCGTTACAATTTACGTCAATTCAAGGTCCAATGTTCTATATTTCAGCTATTGCTACCTGTCATCGCGAACTATACTAAACGAATAACTTCCTGCATCCCCCATTCGATGCCCAATTCCACTCACTACACCTTAGGGACTTCCTGAAATTTCTGTTTCGTCAGAGCTCGTTGGCGACATTGGCGCTTCATCAATCTCCACCATTTCTTTATGCTCGACGTGGGGAACATCATGTTCTAGGTCATCAGAGCCTTTCGGGCGATCATGTGTCCACGCATGACCCGTGAGCAACTCCAAGTCTCGCGCGATAGCGCCCTCCTCATCCGCTAAAGCGATACGCTGTTTCCATGCATAGTCACTCTCGCGGGAGCTCCGATTCACACAGGATCTGAGGTCAACCAGAAACACCCGAAGGAAAGGGGCGCTGCTCTCGTCGTCATCCTCATCCGGGTCCGTGATATAACACACGTCAAAGTCCTTCAGACTGAGACGATCCGTCCGCACGCCCCAATCTTGAATCGTCTGCACTATGTGCAGAACATCGTCGCAGGCGGTACCCCAGAGCCTATCCGGCAACTTCTCACACAGATCGCAAAAACTGCACCCTTGAAGACTCTGCTGCAGATACCCATGACACGTGCCTGTCTTGATAAACTCCCCGTCGTCTGACCTGACCTCCCAAGTCACCAAGACGCCGCCGTAGAACCGCGGGGTGATCTTGCCCTCCAGCAGGCGCAGGCGGTGCCAGACCGCCAATTCGTTCGCCAGGCTCCGCTGCACGAGCCCCTCGAGATAGATCTCCTTGTGCGCGGGCGCCCAGCTCAGGTGCTGGAAGCGCGGGTTCTCGTTCTGCGAGAGAAGGTCCACCGCGATGTGGCTTTCCTGCTGGCAGAGGTATTCGTGGTAGTCCCGCTCGACCGCCGCAGCCCAGTGCACGGCGTCGATTTTCCTGCGCCCCAGCTTCTTGGTCCGGGCCTCGCCCGCGCAGCGTCGGTCGAACAGTTTCAGAAACATGGGCGAGGTCATCTTTCCCAGCGGCGGGTCCACGTCGATCAGCAGCACACAGGCCATCTGGTTCTCGACTAAGTACACGTCGAGGACTCTGGCGTGCATGACGGTGACCTGGTCGGCGCGGGGGCTGGTCGGGTGTAGTTTGATCTCTTGACCTACCTGATAAGGTAACTCGCTTCGCGGATTTAGTTGTTTTGTTTCTGGTGAGTCAGGAAGAGAGGATGCTTACCTTGGCTCGGCTGGGTCCGGGGGGATGTCGGGGTCAACCTTGGTTGGTGTGGGTTCCATCTGGGTCGGGGTTTTGCTTGACATTGACATTGAATAGAGTGTTTCGGTAGACTGGCTTGATACAAGCAAGGAGTGATGATTGATATGGATAGGTCGATGAGGTGGGGTGCGATTGATTGAGGATTTCGTTGGTCATTGCAGGTGTCTCTGTTCTGGTTGTTGATAAGTTTACTGTGCCTGGGTTGGATGGCAGCGGAGGAAGTCGCGACCTGGATTCGTAGTTTGGTGGTATTATTTCTGCAGGTGAGTCAAACGTCTATCTACTGCTTCACGATCTTTAGGCCGCAAGGAGGGACTGTTGCAGGGTCATGTCTACATTCGTGACAAAAGAATCGAACAAGGCGCTGACTACTGGTGGCTCTGATCAGCCCGTGGCGGAGGTATACCAAGTCTACTAAATCACATGATTATACCCACATAGTTGACCCCAGCCAGCTACAGCAACAAGGTCATATAAGAAAAAACTCATAAAAAAGAAAACATTCTTATTGTTGAGATACTGTTAGAGACTTCCTGTGCGCGAGGTAGGTTGGTAGATTACACAAGTCTTTTGTGAGTACAGATTTATAGAGTCAGGTGGTGTCTACGAGCGGAGTGGTCCTGTCGGCAAAGAAGTTCTCTTAAGATAGATTCTATAAGTAATGGGGTGCTTGGAAGTAATAGATAGAATAGGCAGGGTAGTTTAAGCACGTCAAGTAGGCCTTCTGGGATAAACAAGCATCATAGATAATGATGAAGTACTTGACAGACCAATTGGGATAGATGAGAATCTTGTAACCCCATCTAATAAGCACTGCTCATGACTTCCTCACAGAACCAGCACATACGATAAACCGCGGTACCCAATATAAAGCCAAAAACCAGTTTATTTATGTTGACCTCCTCGGGTGAATACTACCTAGTGCAATCTAAAGAACGGATGACAACTGCCTCACCTTCCACGGCATCTGCCGCGGATGCCATGCCAGACCCACCGTAATTGCGGGGCCTGGGGGATTTCCGTGTG
>WOUI01000115.1:0-92378 GCA_012184565.1 Aspergillus floridensis
CCGTTTTTTTGTACCCCCAGCGCCCCCGCCCTCCGGACATTATAGCTTTTTCGGGGGCCTCCAAAGCGTTAGTCCCCATCCCCCCCCCCCCCCCCCCGCACATCATAGGCCCGCTACTCATTTTCTCGTCTAGTTGTCAACAGCTTTACCATCGCTCCAAGAACAAGGAATCACACAGCTCTATCCCTCGGCCCCGCCTGCCGAGACCGATGAACAAAAACCATCCGAACCGACACGACCATTGAACCACGCATACTACCTACTCAAAATCAGCAAGTCCCTCCTATTGAACTTCCTAGAATTCGTCGGCATCCTCTCGGTCGCTCCGGAACAGTTCGAGGCCAAGGTGGAAGACCTGCGTAATCTGTTCATCAACGCCCACCACCTCCTGAACCTCTACCGGCCGCACCAGGCTCGCGAGTCGCTGATCATGATGATGGAAGAACAATTGAACCGAACGAAGCAGGAGATTGACGAAATGGACACGCTCAAGGCAGAAATCACGGGAGTTCTGGAGCGGCTCGAGGCTGACGGCCAAGCTGCGCAAGCGTCAGCGCAGGCCGACAAGGATAGCAAACAAAGCCTGGCCACGGACGAGCAAGCCGTTGAGGACGCAAAACTGATCTGGGATCTGTTGGACGAGAAGATAAACAGTTGAGCATCTGCTACAAGATAGCTTTTTTCAGCATTCTACGTCCCGCAGTTTAGTGCTACCGAGTCCAGCTGCTCAGCTGTACTACAAGAGCACGATTCAGTTCCAAATCAGCTCCAATAAGAGGCAAACTTGGCAAAACGATCACAATTCATGACTATTGGTCAAAGCCATCGAACCTACACCGAGAGCTTCAGGTCGTGCCGGCCGAGCGCGACATGCACGTCGCGCTGCGCGGAGCTATCCACATCAATCCCGGGCCGTCATTGTTCCTCGTGCGATCACGTGTCGCACTAATCCCGCGCCTTTAAATTCCTACTCTTTTTTTCTCCCGCCGTGTTTCTCCATGATACCTCCTTGGTCAAGGCTTTATGGTGGCCTACCTCAGCAATGCAATTCAATGAACTCTATCAGCATCTCGATTTTGTCTACTGTACTAATGGTAAGCTCCACCCTCCCACCCTCCCACATCCTCAATCCTACTATGATGATTTGCGTTTATTTATGTTTCAACCCCATCTGAGAGTACTTGTGTACTTTTTGATTACAATTACGCATCCTTCATTCGCATTCTTCTGAAATCAAGCTCTCAAAGCTTGTATTGCCTACATTTCAGCCTCTACTGTCAAGTGATTTTGGATCGCATTGCTGACTTGCCCCAGTTTCCAGGACCCCTTGCTACAGCACACGTTGAATAGCTCAAATGAAATTTTTAAAATCTTTGCATATAAGATCCTGTCTCCTAATGTATTCTGTAATCGGTTTCTTGTCGCTACTTACATCTGTATAGCAGCGTAGTTTCAATCATTGCTGATTTCATACCCTAATCGAAGCATGAATGATCTATGCTCGCGTGCGTCTGGCTGCATGTACCCTCCCCACATCTCCCTTTATACGGCTGAAATCACCCAGATCTTTAAAGTCTCTCCACCCTCTATCTCCTCCATGTCCATACAAGAACCCTCTAGACAGTAGGCCCCAATGCAGCGACCCTCTTGAAGTTACTCAACAAAGACAATCCCGACCCGCGCGATCCAGCGCCTCAGCCAGACCCCCTCTAACAAGAAAATCAAGAATTATCAAGCAAGGAAGAAGAAAAGAAAAGAAAAAGAAAAGAGAGAGACTACGCAGCAGCTCGCTCATTCCAGGCCTTCTCGATCGCGCAGCTAGCCAGTCGATACAGCTCCGTCACGAAGTCGGCGACCATCTTGATGTGCACGATCTCGTTGACCGAGGCGGGCTGGCGCAGGAAGATCCGCTCCATCATGCCCTTGGCCGTCTTGAGGAGGCCCAGGTCCTTGGTGGCCTGCGGGTCGGTGGGGTTCTGCAGGATGTTGCAGAAGATCGCGAGGAGGGCGGACATGGGGTAGAAGATGAGGGTCCTGTTTGCGGGGGTTAGAGGATGCTATTTCATTTGTGTGCTGGTTGAAACGGGAACGAGCGAAGGAGAGAGAGAGAGAGATGCCAAGTGGGTTGGTTGGTTGGGGGGGGGAATGGATGAGACTCACCAGAATATGCCCGCCACCAGAACGTGCTCAGACGCCTGGAGATACAGCAAGGTGGAGCGGCTCGCTTCGACAGAGAGGGCCAGGCTGGAATTCACGCCGTCCATGATCCCGAACTGGTCCTTCGTCCAGGACTGGCAGCGGCTGCTAGCCTGGTGGATGATGGTCATGCACAGGTGGTAATTCAGCCGCAGCATCACCTTGTGCATGTTGGCGTCCGGGTCCGGGGTCTCCTGGGAGAAGGAGAGCGTGGGGCGCCAATGCTGCGGGATCGAGAGCCGCCAGCGCTCGAGGTCGTCGTCGAGCTCGCGGATCTCTTTCAGGAGCTCCGCGTCGGTCTTCTTGAGCGCCCGGAACGAGTACAGCGCGCTGTACGCCCGCGACTTGATGATGCTGAGCCGGATGTCCACCGGGTAGAGCGGGTCCTCGTCCGTCTTGCGGATTGGCTGCATGCAGTCGATGCTGTGCGCGTGCAGGGTGTCCATGTACTTGGGAGGCAAGGTCAGGTCGCAATTGTCGTCGCTGAAGGTCTGCGGCTGCCCCGTGCGCAGGGAGACGTCCTTCTCGAACGTGTAACAGAGCCAGAAGATGCGCCGGATGTGCTGCTGCGTGCGCACGCTGGTCTCGTCGGGTAGTGACGCCAGGTATTCGGGCGAATAGCAGAACGCCGTGTGACCTCCAAGGATGAAGATCATGCGAGCGGCTAGCCCGCCGTAGTAATTTGCGGATTGTAGGTTTCCGCTCACAAGCTCGTACACTGCCTATATGGGGTTAGCAAACGATATGCAATCATCATCCGCTGTATGAGCAGCAATGACCGGCGAGAGACACATTGATAGCATCAGATGCTTTTATTGACAGGTAAGGCAGCATGTACAGTCAGAAAAGCATAGACTTACCAGCATAGTAATCACTTGCAGTCCTTCCAGAGAACTTGTTTCTTGCAAGATCTGAGGCACGAAATACTGCGCCTTGACAACATAAGCCTCGTTATCCACCGGAACCAAACCTCTTTGTAGTTCATACTCAGGGGGTGGTACGAGACTTGCAAAAGCCACGAACGCAAAGATAGAAGCTCGAACGCTTGCCCTCTCATATGAGACCCGGCCATGTGGCTGCTCGTATGCTGCGTTGATGGTCTCCCTGTACAAGACCGGATCTAAGACCGGGAAGATCAGCCGCATCAGTGACGAGCAGAACATGTTATAGTAGCTCTCGACGATGTGCCGCTCTGGGAGCTCAAATGCGTTCTCTGTGGTGGAGTTCATCATCAGAGCATCGTAGTTGAACGCCCTCTGTCGTTCCCACGGGGTCCTAACAGAACTTACTAGCCTGCTGAATGAGACATTCTGGCCCGTCCTCGCTTGAACCCATTGCCTTCCCTCTGGTAGCAACAAGGGAATACCGGTGAACAAGTTGAACACTCCGAGCTCGCGCCCTGCAAAGTGCAGAGCCACCGATGACGAGCCCGAGTTCTGCTTGTAAGGCGCGGGAGAAGCCTCGGAGGATACGTCTGGGACACTGCTTGGTGCACGAATCCGAATATTGTCGTCTCTTCCGGCCAGGGCTGCTTGACTTCAGTCAACGAAGCGGAAGAGGCAGTGATCAATTTAGACGAACCCGGTTCATTAATCAACTTGCTGCCCAAGAGCTTCTCTATCCGCTCAATTCGCTCGGCTAAATCTGATGACTCCCCTGGACTAGCATTCCTACAGTCGATTAGATTCCCACGGGTCAGGCAAATAGGCTTCTTGTGGATTCGGTGGCTATGCATACCCCCTTACAGGTTTGGCGATCTTCCGCTTCCTCACGGTCACCCTCTCGAAGGTGCACGGAATGTCATGATGACTACACCAATTACATTGCGGCTGTGCGCCATCACATTTGATCTACAGGACGTCAGAGACCAGAAAGAAGAAGTACAGTCAAGGTGGCGAGGCAGACCTTTCTTTTGAAGCACGAGTCGCACGCCCTCGCAATACGTTTCCTAGGCCTCCGGATCTCCTCGTCAGACTTCTCTGCCGAGGACGGCCAGGGAAACATTTAGATCGAAGTATAAAGCAGTTGTAACGATCTACAGGGGTCTGATATGCTGAAAGAAAAGGTTGCACAACCACAGAAGATCGGATGAAGAAACCGGGTCTTCCGATGCCGCTGACAAATCTCCTCGTGGCAAGTTCCTGCTGCCTTGTGTGCTTTGTAAGCGGACCGCAGATGGGGCTTGGCCATTCTATTTCCGACTTCACTTGAATATCTTCACGATTGCATTGGAAAACCCCCAATGTAGATTAATTGCACTCAGTGCCATATAAAACCTTGCCAAAATGACTTGAACAATTACCAAGGCAAAAGGTAGCAGGCTAAAGAAAGAGAAAATGAAACAAACAGCCCAACAAACCACGATGGCACCGTTGATTCCACCAACTCCCGGCCCACGGCAGCATTTTCATTAATTATCAACTTCGAGACGGTCTTTCAACACAAGTATATTGGAGGCCATTCAAAGCCTAATCTTCGGCGAAAAGACTGCCACTCATGTACTTAAACCCAGTATCACAAGCGACCGTGACAACCGTCTTTCCCGGCCCCAGTTCTTTCGCCAGTGCAATAGCAGCGACAACATTCAACCCCGTCGACGTTCCAACCAACAACCCCTCTTCTCTCGCAAGACGCCGACACATGGCACGGGCGTCTTCCTCCGGTATGCCGCGCGCCTCATCATAGAGCTCCCGATCCAAGTGTGCGGGCATATACCCGAGCCCAATCCCATCGACCTGGTGCGTGCCCGCGCGACCTTCGGTGATGACAGGGGAAGACGCCGGCTCAAGCACTACCACGCGCGTCTGGGGCCATTGAGCCTTCAAGGCCCTGGAGACAGCCATCGCCATGCCTGCACCGCCCACAGCGCCGCAGAAGGCATCGATCCCGTCGGGAAACTGCTGCAGTAATTCCCTGCCGATGCCCTCGTAGCCGATCAGCGCGTCGTGGTTGGTGGCCTGATTCGTGTAGAAGTAGTTGTCGCCGGTGTCGACGATCTCTTGTGCGCGTCGCATCATGGACGGGACCAGCTCGGGCGTGATCTGGCCTGAGGGACTGTGTATGAGCTCGACCTCCGCCCCCAGGGCACGCATCGTCCGAATCTTCTCCGTGGCGAAGGCATCAGACGAGACCACGAGGAACTTGTAGCCCTTGACGGCGCAGATGAAGGCGAGCGCGGAGCCGGTGCTCCCGCCGGTGGCTTCGACCACGGTCATTCCGGGTCGGAGGTCTCCGCGTCGCTCGGCCTCCTCGATCATCGACCGCGCCATTCGGTCTTTGTGCGAACCGGTGGGGTTGCCGGTTTCGACTTTGAGGAAGACGTCGGCATGGTTATCGGGGACGACTTTGCGGAGGCGGACCACCGGCGTGTTGCCGATCAGGTCTAGGCTGGAGGACACAGTTGTGGGTGCGACGGTCATGGTACTTGCTTTTGCAATAGGTATACTGGAGGGTGGTGGCTAAGGACTGAGAAGTTTCTGATGGTTGAAGCCATGGATTGCTATAAATTGAGCTCGTACTTGGGGATGGATCAACGTGAGTCACACCGAGGTATACCCGAGTCTATTCCACTTGCAAATCAATAAGAACGCTAATAAAGAAAGGCGAGGGTCTCGACCCTCTAATCGAACATGAGAATGAGTGGGCGGAGACAAGCCGAGAAAGAGTCATGCCAAGACTAACCGCGGAAAAGTCATCACAATCAGCTGGAGATTACCTCAAAACAGAAAACAGTAGAAGACATAAATCCTCAAGCGGAACCTTAACAAGCAAGCTTGTAGGTATGGTGAGTTCTTGTCTATAGAATAGCATTCACAAAAAGTAGTGTAATGGCACTGCCGATCTGTTGCCCCCTACCTGGCTTGATTGGAGTCAAATGAGCGCTCAAGCATCTTGCCAAGTGCAGGGGGATTCGAGGTATCTATAAGCCAAGTCGTTCCCGAGCGGTGCGGAGGTGTTATGTTACTGCTGACATTGGTGGCTGGTTTCTCATTCCCAGTCGTCGCACTATCTGATACCTTTCTCGATCTTCTGCCAACACGTATGATATTAGGAGACTTGGTCGGAGTAACAGACGGCTCTTGACGTAGCCTCGCTCTGAGTTCCATATCTTGGTGAGGTGCCGGAGAAGGCCTGGATGTCCCAGTATCGATTTTCTTTGGAGTTGACGGCGGCAATTTGTCCGCGGCTTTCGTTCCAGGAGACTTGGTCGGAGTAGTGCATGATTCCTTGACTGAATCCGCTCCAGCTTTACTCTCTTTGCGAGTGGACTCGGATGCTTCAGTGTCTTCACTTCGGGCTATCTCGCGGTTCGGCGCAAATAATACCCAAAGGAACAAGATAGCAGAGACGACAAGGTCAAAGACTACTCCAAGCGACAAAAATGCTGCATGCACCACGGATATTGCGTTCGACGATTCTGGGATAAGTAAATCGCCATGAAATATGGCGGAAATGAGTAGTCTCGCCCATATTATTATCAAAAGGAACCTGGCGGGCCTTGTCAAAGAGTGAGACGTGCGAGTGTCTTTGATTAGAGCAAGGAAGGCTTGGTATCTGTACGTGGCCCGCGCTGGATTAGTCCATGCTTTCCATCCTGCTCGAATGCAACAGTCCTTTGCCTTCGGGTCTGATGTGGCAGTGCGGCTGGCCTTGCACGTTTTGCACAAGAAAAAGTTAGAAGACTGGTTTTTGAGCAAGTCCAGTCGGTCTTTCCAGACAGTCTTCAATACCCCTCCACGGGTATAGGGCTCATACGTTCGCAGCCAGATTTGCCAAGATTCAATGATTCCAGACACATCAGCTTTGTCAACATCGAAGTACTCTCTGTGTCTTGTCCCACAGTTGCAGACATCGTAAGATCGCCGGTTGTGTAGCTCGATCAAGACCAGTCTCTCCACACATTTGTACCCTCTGAAGGAGTCGGCATATTTCATTTCCCAGTTTTCGCGCTTGCAATTTGTTTTGTGTTGATTTCCTCGTTGTTCGGGGTCCGTCGCTTGGCCGACCTTCACAAGGTTGCTGGCTCTGGGCTCTGGCTTTGGGTTATAGAAGGTGTACACATATCCTGGCTGATTATCACACTTTTTGCCTAGTGCTTCGATCATTTTTTTGATTATATCGTCCTGATCGAGATGCTTCACTTGGATCACATCGGCTTCCTCTGCGTCGGAGTCGTACTCTGACGCCGAGGGTACTAGGGTTTCTCCCTCCTCACTGATGCTACCATTCGGGGATGGCAGTCCATAGGGCTGCTGATTTTGATAGGCAAAGCCATGCGGCTCTTTTGGTATTTCAGGCGCTGTGTAAGAACGACTTGTCTTTTGCTTCGCCCAATTCTGCCATGTTTGATCGTTGATCAGGTTTGAATGACCCCTGCGTGTCGGAGTCGCAGCCGGAAACCCTTCTTGTTGTTCGTTCAATGATTCTCGAGGGGTGTTGCCGGCCAAATCAGTCTGGGTCTCTGATGGCAAGCAAGAATTCTCTTGTTCATCCTGGACAGGGCTCTTATCACCGAAATAACCCCTCCCGTGGGTAACAACAAAAGGGAGCCAAGTCGACATTGCTGAATGCTGCGGCTCGAAAATTGGCGAGAGATGATGATACTGATCGAAAGTATAGCCATGTTGTCGCTTATATAGCACCTTCGCTCGGCTTCAACCATCTTGAGAGCCGACTTCAGCTGTGAGGGGTAACGCAAGTGTAGCGTGAGGCTGTACCCCTGTCGGTACATGACTCTCCCCAAATATCTTACATCGTGATAGGGACCGGTTGCTCTTGAGATGCAAAGCTAGCAAGGGGTGGTAGTGTCTGAACTGGACTTATACCTGGTGAGGTGCAGTAGTCAAGACGCTGGCCCGGTTAGTCTGCCGCTAGCTTCGCGTAGCTCGCCATACTTGACCCACAAGCGCTTATGTGTGGCTTAACTTTGAGGCGCATAAGCCATGAGGTTACTTCTGACCTTCCACCCGATTGCAATCAATGGCACTGAAGTGTTGCCATCTCTAGGCCCCGGCGTTTGTGGCTGTGAACGATTCCTGTCGTGAAATGCCGACCATCGTGCTGTGGCAGTGCTGAGCGTGATCACCAGCGCTGGAAAAGACAGACCTTGCGATTGTTGATAAACCTCATGAACATGAGTGGAGCTCTCGCACAGGTCTGGCCCTGTCGAATGAAATGGATGTCAAGAGATCGGAGCTGAACCCACCTGCTTCGGCATCTTGCCCATCACAGAGCCCCGCACGAATCTATCGTACCCAGAAAATGGCATGAGTATCCGTTGACACTTACTTCGACGCCCGATGAGGTGGTGGCTCGACCTGATGCTCTTACTCGTAGTTTCCGTCTTGTTAGTGAACATGAGAACCGCTGGGCCGTGGCTCCATTACAGAAGAGAACGAGACTGGAACCATGGAGAAAAAGAAGACTTTGATTTGGAAACGAAAACAGTTATACGCTATGTTGAGCAATCAATGGAGGGATATCAAGACAGGGAAAAAAGCATCATGTCATCAGAGTGTTGGTCTGTCACCCATACACCCGAGAACACCCCACCAGACAGACATTTGTGTTGTTATTCGTTGGAAGGAGGTCGGTCGCTATGCTAGGAGTATCCGTGGCGCAGCAATATAGTGCTTGTGCAATAGCGGGAAAAGCGTAAACGCTAGTTCTATGTACGTCGGTAAGTTGTCTATTCCAGTCGTGATCCTCCGGGTGAAAGTAACATACCACATCACAGTGCAGATACAGCAGTCGCATTCTTCGTCACCGCAATCACATCCGAAACAAGGCTTGGATACTGTCTTGATGGGTTTCCTAATCGAAGACCCCGAGCTGGAGGAGGGGAGTGTGAAGTTGACGGGAGAGGAGAAGGATCCGACGCTCATCGTGGGCGATGTCTAATGAAATGGATGGAAGTATTGGATATGGTTTCAAGCCAGATTGCAGCAGGCAGCTTTGGAGACGGGCTGGTTGGAGAAAAGGGATCAGGAACAGAGGAGGGCGAATAAGTATGGAAGGAAATGAGAGTTGGAGAGAGCAACCAACGGTCGGGGCCCAGCCATCAACGTCATACGTGGGTCACGATCCTCAGGCTGTCAGGCTGTCAGGCCGTCAGGCCGTCAGGCCGTCGCCCCGTCCGGTCCGCCAAGCCTTCCCTTTTTCGCTCCGCCTTTCCGTAGTTACTCCGTTCTATCGACAACAACAACAACCACCACACAACGGCCGTGTCATTTTCTTACTCGATTGATTGAGAAATCACATCCTTCTGTACTCTATAATGACTCCCACTTCTAAAGCCTCGGGTGGAAGACTGCTGCCCTCCCGTCTGCCCTCGCAGTGAATGTGCGAGCGACATTGATGAAGTCGTCCCACTTGGCGCCAGACAACATCGGAGCCGTGCAGTACGGCTCAATGCCGAGATCATCGAGATGCCTATTAAGTTGTGACATGACAGCATCACATGCTGTACTCTCCATCTCATACTGGGCAGCTCTGCTCAGCCCCAAATACTCCACGTACCAGCTGGGATCACTTCTCACCGCCTCCGACTCATACATGGCCAACAAGTCACCGTCCACCCCCCGCTTGGCAGCAATCTCAAAAGCCATGCGCTGTCCGATCGCCAACATCATTGGCCGACATCGAGGCAAGATGAATTTATTATACTCGGTACTTCGATGACTCTCAAAAGTTTTGAGAAGCTCCCGTAATTCAGCAATGATACCGCTTTCATGTTTGGCCAACAGCGACGTGGAGTTTTCTGCTTCGGGGATCTCACAACGTTCGAGCAATATCTCTGTGGCATGGCCTAATAATAGCTCAGATGGGTTCATGCCCAGTAATTTGAAGATCACAAATGACTTACGGATGCAAAGAACTAGGAGCTCCCCTTCTGCGATGCTCGTACATCGTGTCAGAGACTGTCCTATGTCAGTAGAACGGCCTGAGCGATTGAGCAGTCAGAGCAGCGTACCTCTACGTTTGCCATCTGGTTCTCAGGAAACATTCCCTGCGCCCCACTTCTCTCGACTAAAGCACTCAGGCTTTCCTGTCCATTAAACACGAACAAGGACTTGAGCGCCGCGCTCAGTGCATGCCTAAACATGATGCTGAGGGATGAATTGTTCTGCTGGGACACTACCCACTCCACTAGCGGCTCCATGACGGCAACGTGGGCCAAGGCACGCGCGATCGGCAGTTGCTGAGTCCTGAAGCTGAGAATTGGGACTCTTTCCCCATGAACACCCTCCTGGACTGTACGCTGTTGACTGTACTTTCCCGCAGTAAACGCAGCACATTTCAGGAAAGGGATAGTCCACAGGCTCAATGCTAGAGATCCAAGCCGGAGTTGGCCAATGGCGAACAGAAATTGAGCACGCAGATCGCCAGGCTTGGCCAGGTCTCCAAGCATAGCACTTGCTTCTAGACGCACATGATCAAAGGTCGTCAGGCTATGGTCAAGCATTTCGCCGCAGCCTATCGGCGGAAGCAGCCTAAAGAAATAAGACAACGATTCAGCCCGCAGGCAGTTAATGGTCACTTGCCATGACTTGACACCTTGGCACATCCGATAACCGTCATTGATGGGAACCACGAAGGGTCGAATCCCTCGATCTTCTCCTTCGACGAGAAGGCGTGCCATGACCAACGCAACTCGAGGAATTCCCGCCATCGGCATGGATGGTGGCATGAACCTTTTCTTCTCAGTATTCTCATGTTCCGTTGCTGCCATGTTTCACATACTTGGCCGCATTCCGGTTCGGGGTATTCAAGACGAACCCGCCATCTGACTCCCATGAGGCAGTAGTCTCCAGATTCCTTGCGTCACACCCATGACCAACTTCGTTCAACATGAAAGCCCCACTGCACATAAAATATACATGAGCAAGAGTCTACACAGTCCCTAACCAAGGCTTACCATATATCAAACTCAAGAAACTCCCTGATAAGAGGCTCCAGATCCGGTCTCCTCTTCACATAGGTGGCGAGAGTGCCCACGACAAGGTTATACTGAATGCTCAGATTGATGTGCGCGACCGGGTCCCGTACGATGATACCATCCATGTGAGCACGCTGGGACTTTGGTGAAACACGAACGACATCCTCCAAGGTCAATGCTAGACCACATTAGCCTGGAAGCTTACGTATGGGCTTGACTGACCCCAATGTTTGGCAATGGCCTTGGCTCGCAGGTAAGAAAGCTCCAGACGTTCTTTCCGTGAGGCATTCTTGTAGTGGAGCTGAAACAGCTCAGTCGAGAGAAGATCAATAGTTGATAATGGCTGCATAGTAACGCGCTCCATCCTTTTCTGAATTCGGAATGAGCACACTCGGCCTGGATTTCCAGGATGTGTGACGTACTATTTGTACCCGGTCATGCGAGGCTGCGTCGTTGGCTTTGCCTTACAGATGACCTACGCCATCAGCTAGTCTCCAGCTAAGATGCATCAGCATCTATGGATCACGGGATGTTCTACCGAACGAAGCATCATACTTCGAAATCCCGGCTAGACTCAACGATACCATTTTAGGCTTTTTTAGGCTTTCCGGAATCAGGCTGTACTCCGACAAGACCAGGAAACTTTTTTTGTAATCGAGGATTAGGAAAATGCTTACTTGTTTCCAGCCGTGTACATTCTGGAAAAAAGAATAAAATGCAGCCGAACCTGGACTCTTACCAAGCTTTGGTAAAAATCTTCCTGCTTGAACCGTGCTCAAACTGGTCTTCCAAATTGCATATAGATTCAGGCTGAGGCTTCTCCATAATAAGCGCAACGGACACAGCTGTTTGTTTCCATCCAGCTTCGATAATCCGCTGAGCAATCTATGGATCAATCGGCTCATTTTCTAAATTTACCTCGAGCATTTGACTGTCGCAATGAAGACCATGGTTCACATCGCTATGACGAGCCACTACTACTATAGCTTCGCATCCTGGACCCACTGTGTCGAGCTAACATGCAATCCTCACGCAATGCAGCGTGGCATGCCATATGGTCAGTACTAACATACGCCAAGGTTCTCACGCGATAGACATGCAGCCCACTTCCTATAATCACAGCTACATATCGCACCGAGTGTGAAATGTCCAAGGAGCTTGAGGGAGCTCTGCCAGGCCAGGATTTGGCAGTGCGTTCTTGCTGGAGGCAACAGCAGCCTGGAAGCTACCCTGCTAATTCAACTTTTCCAACAAGACGGAGGCGCAGGAACTCTATTCTTTTTAAAAAAATCCACAGGACCCGGGGTAATTTGAAGAAGCTTTCGGCTCAAAGCACCGATCCATCTGCTGATGATTGCCGTCTTCAACTGGCGACTGGCCTTGTCTATACGCAAGTCGTTGGGTTTCCGAATCGAGACTTGTCTGTAGATCAAGAAGCTTTAAGACTTCTTGAAGAAGCAGGACGTTTCCGGTTACAGGTTTCTTCAACCCTGAGAATATGACCATCTGCCTCCCTAAACAAGGCAGAGATTCGCTTTCCAAGTCATACCGGAGACCCACAAGCAGTCCATCCTCCTCGGCCGCCCTAACCACCCAGCCGCCGTGTCAACCAAGGTCTATCCATCGAAGTCTACTACCTCCTTGTAACCCGTTGAGCGCCACAGTCATATGCTAGGATCCGTGTTTCTGCCACGACTACGCTACCCTCTGAGATTTTGCTTGGACTGCCCGAGACCGCTATCTGATATTCGTACCCATCTGATCGCCTAAACCTCATGAACAAGGCCAGTGCGGACAGTGTGACATCGGCAAAGAAACCCCGCGATAATAGCATCAAGTACACAGCCTCAGACCGTTGATGTAAACTCACGCTAGGTTCCCACAACTGTCGTGGGCGTCAGAAGCGTAAAGCATGATAAGGACAAATAGATTTTCGGCAGAGAATACCGATTCCGCCCCGGTCCGGAGAGATACCTTCTCATTCCCCACAGTACTGTTAAGCAAGTCCAAAGAGCTAGTGCTCGCTACAAAAAATACACCTACGTTGACAGCAAAGCTCCATTCAAGTTGCACACGTTACCAAAGCCGACACCCATGTATAGGCGGAAGTACACCAGTTGTCGGCAAACCCACCGGCTTTTTTCACAGAAGCAGGTTCCGTGCCTTCGAGGTCTTGGCCCTACATGCTAAAGCTGGGCTCACTTGAGAGTACTAGTTAACTTCATGTCAACTCGAGCAAATCATACCCTTCTTCCACCATGGGGTGTGAAACACGTCAACACCACATATACTACCGCCCCAATTAGGTAGCCCGACAAGCAGTCACTCCACAATGACGCCGCAGCGGTCCACCGGCAGTATTTGTCGTGCCCGAGGTAGCCGAGACACGCTCCCGAGTCACGGACCGAGTCAATCGGAAAATCACGCATCCACTCCGTGCATCGATGGGCAATAGAGTCATGGACGAGCCCAGGTCGACTCTCAACCCAGCACCAAACCCAGAATCAAACACCCCCAAAGAAGAACTCATTGCAACACCATGATCAACTAAAGAGTTAAGCCTGCATCGTGAAGAACATATGCCTAGGCCCATCTATCGCGATGACTCTGGCATGTCTGTCCCAGAGCACGTGACACTCCACCAAGCTTGGGCGCTCTTTACTCACTCTCTCCCTCTTGTTTTCCAGAGGACGAACACAATTGTTAATTGTCCAGAGCCGATAGAGTCGCAGGTTCGTATCCGAGTCTCGACTAATCCCCATGCACCACCGTGTGAGGTCCGTGGATTGTAGCTACTACTTATTTTCGAAAATAAACACCCTTTCCGGAACAGGAACAAACTAGTCAAAGGAGAGCACAATATATATCGGCACAGGTACCAAGAACAACCGATGCTCAGAGGATCTGCGTCAATGGATAAAGGGTTCATCTGCGAATCCCTACCTAGCGCAAGAGAGATCATCTGATAGAAGCATTCTCTTTTCTCCTATCGGCAATTTGAGGTCTCAGAGGTAAGGTGCTGGATCGTATTCTTGATTTTCTTGGTGGTTGGTTTTTTTGGTTGGTTGAACTAGCTACATTCCCCAGGTGGTAAACAAGGTAAAAAGGCCTTGTGGAGTTACGTGGCCGGATGGCTTAGGAACGCCGACATCCTCTAAGTAACCTATTTCGACGCGCAGAGGTCCGGGCGAGTACGTTGCAGCCTTTTCATCACAAAGAGTACTTCCCATCTCGCTACATCTACGATGAGAACATGGAATTTTTCTCGGGGAACACCTTTCAGCTAGGGAATAATCCATTTCATCGATTGGAAAGACTTCCCAATCACCTCACATAGGAAGATCAAAGCATACAAGACACGAGCTACGTTTTCCCGTCAAGAGGCATACAGGCAATTTACAATGCAACTACGCTTCGGAAAAGCAGAGGTATAAAGCTTCAAAAAAGATGTATTTACAATCCGGCTTTTGCAGAGTCATGATTCGTATTATCCAAATTGATCAGATCTATCTTATCAAAAAGTGCATTCGTACAAGGCCTCGAGTCCAGACCCTGGGGTATCTTCTAGCATCATCCATCATGTCGTCCATCTTTTGTTTTTGTGTCTCAAGAGACCCAATCTATCCATTAATGTAAAGGGGTATTTTTGTGTTGGTTCATCAAACTTTTTGTCGTCACGTCACTCAGCCAGCAATTTACAGCTGCTCGGCCCAAGGGGCGGAACCAGGCTGCA
Source organism: Aspergillus floridensis (assembly GCA_012184565.1). Taxonomy (NCBI): domain Eukaryota; kingdom Fungi; phylum Ascomycota; class Eurotiomycetes; order Eurotiales; family Aspergillaceae; genus Aspergillus; species Aspergillus floridensis. The sequence goes on from WOUI01000115.1 coordinate 14,868, forward strand.
TCTGGTTGAGCCACTTGACGAGTTCGATGACCTCGGCGCGGCGCTCCTCCTCAAGCTGATCGGGGTCAGAGAGGACGGCCTGGAAGATGGGCAGGAACTGAGGTGTCAGCTCGCGGACGGTAGGGTCCTCCCACTTGTCTGTTGTGAAGTTAGTTGAATGTTCAATGGAGCCATGTCCTGGAAAATACTTACACATCTGGCAGATCATGCGGAACAGGGGGTCGTTCTCCTCGTAATCGTTCTTGAGGGGAAGGATAGAGACGAGGACGGGAAGGACATCCTTGATGGGGACGCTCTCACGGTGCTTGAGAATCATACGGGAAAGACATCCGGTGGCGTTGTCCTGCAGACGGGAGGCGCTCATGTGGAGGCACTGCTCGAGACGGGAGAGGATGGTGGGGATCTCCTTGACGATCTGGTCGTTGGCGTTGGAGTGCTCGATGAGACGACCAACGGCGTAGGCAGCGTTGGAGCGAGTCTGGGGATCCTCATCGCCAAGACGGTGGACGAGAAGCTTCAAGAAAGCAGGGGTGAACTGAGTCACAGCAGCACCCATGCCGTTGATGCACTCAGCGAGAACACCGACAGCGGTGGCACGCTCAAGAGCCTCGGAGCTACCGGCGTAGCGGATGATGATCTTCTCGAAGACCTTCCAGAGCTCAGCGAAGGTCGCGCCCAGAGCAGCAGCCAGACCAGAGACAACGTCCAGACCGGTGTCAACAACGACCCAGTCAAACTCGGACGTCTCCTCACCGGCTTCGAGGGTCTCCTCCTCGGGACCGAACTCGAGCTGGCAGGGGTGCTTCTTGGTGATGATATCAGTGATCATGGTGATGACGTTGTGCAGGGTGGTCTCGTTGGCGATGAGAGCAGGACCACAGTAGCGGAGGTTCTCAGCCATGTTGCGGTTGATGTCGGCGACGGTAGCCCTAAGAGTGTCTGGTTAGAAACTGTGATTACCAGAGAATGAGGTGATAAAAGCAGCAAGATAATCAAAATATCAGAAGGTTGTGAGTAAATCGTGGTTGACAGCATGCACAACTTTTGTGTGTCTGAGTGAGCTGGGTAAACGAGGTGATCATCATATAAATTGACCCGCATGAGCGGACAAGACCTTTGCGTGCAGAACAAAAAAGTAGCAGTATGTATACGTACCGGTCATCTTCCTCAGTCCACATCTTGATAGTGCAGGTCATAAGGATCTCACCGAACTTCTGCACCTCACGAGCAGGCTCAACCTGAAGGGGAAGACCAGGCTTCCACTTCTCCATCTGACCGCTCTCCTCAGCAATGCAGTACAGCATAGCGTAGGAACGGTGAAGGGTGCTAATGGTGCTCTTGCGGACACCCTCGTAAGGGTGCTCAGCGAGAGGGAGAACCATCTCGATAGTCTTCTCAAAGAAGGGGAGGTAGGCGGCCTTGGTGTGGGTAACAAGGTCACCAATGACCTCGACGGCAATCTCCTTCTCCAGAGAGAGGGGTGTGGTGGCAGTGATGTCATCCCAGGCATCCTCGTCCTCATCCACATCAACATCCTCAATCTCACCATCCTCACCGACAGGCTCATCGTCATCATCAGCGCTGGCGACGCGGACCTTGCGGCCACCAATGGTCACCTCCTGGCCGACGAGATCCTTAGCGGCCTCACCAAGGGAGACATCCAGGTCAGTCTCGTCCTGCTCGATGCAAGCGAACAGACCCTTGACAACGCCGTCGAGGAAAGGAGAGAAGTGCTCGGCGTAGACCTTGGACATGGCACCCCAGAAGATGTAGGTGCTCTCCTTGAGACGGGAGTGACCAAGGTGGAGAGCCTCCTCGGTAGCACGCATGAGGGGCTCGACATAGGGCTGGTAGCGCTCAGGACCAGCAGCAGCAGCCATCTCGCCCATAGCGTCGGTGACGCTAGCACGAAGGTCGAGTTCCTCCTCGCTATCCTTGACCGTGGCATACTCCTGAAGGAGATGCATGGACTCATCGAAGAAGGACAGGAAGGAGTCACCAGCAGAAGAGGCCAAAGAGCCGAGAGCACCGGCGGCAAGACCCTTGATTCTGAAGTCGGGGTGCTTGAAGAGCTTGTGGAGGATGGGAACCAACTCGTTCTGGTAGGGAGCAACATCCTTCTCATCGAGACCATCAACGACGGCGTCAATGGCGCTGATACCAGCCTTCATGATGTCAATGGTAGGACCATCCTCCTCACCCTTGTACTCCTGCATGGCGCTAGCCAAGTTCTTGAAGAGCAAAGGCATCAATCTCTCGTGCTCCTGGCTCAGATCCTCGGCCAGATCGTCGGCGAGACGAGCAACAGCGTGGAGGGTCGCCTGGCGAACCTTGGGCTCGGGATCAGCCAGGAGCTGAAGGACCATGGGGAAGATTTCCTTCATCTGAGTGCTGATAAAGTCGGGAGCACCCTCAACAACCATGCCGAGAGCCATGATACCAGCACGACGGTAGTCGGGGTTGGTGTTGTTGAAATACTGGCCAAGGGACTGGAGCAGGGGAACGACGACCTGGCTGGGGGGCAGGCTCTGGGCAAGCATGTCCAACAGACCAAGGGCGGAGCGAGCAGGGGTGATGTCGTCGTCGAGGGCGGAAGCGTCACCGAGCTCAGTGACGATCTGGAGGGCGCTGCGGGTGAGTTGCTCACCGATGCGCATGCCCTGAACCTTCAGCTTGCGGTACTGGATGCACTGCATCAGGAAGCTGATGGCCTGAGTACGGGTGTCCTCATCAGCCTCAGTGTTGGAGGCGATCTCGTTCATGAAGACAACGAGGTCCTTCAGGTGAACGGTCATGAGAGCAGGATCGCAGCCAAGCAGGGTCTGGAAGACCTCGAACGCCTGCATGACCTCATCATCCTGCTCCTTGTCAATGGCATCCTTGAGGACAGCCACCATGGAGGGCAGCAGGTTCTGGAAAGCGCGGACAGGGCCCATGTTCTCCTCGGAGTCCAGGTACATAGCCAGCTTGCTCAGAGCCATGAGGGTGTTGATCCGGACCTCCGAGCTCTCAGGGTCACTGATGGTCTTGCTGAAGAGGTTGAACAGGTCCTCGAACTTCTCCTCGAACGCGTCACCCAGAGTCTCCAGAATGGTCAACAAGATGTAGACACCGACAGCACGCTCTTCCTTGTTGCCACTGCTAGCAGCCTGCAGCAGGAAGTTGGGCAGCTCGGCCCACTCACCATCGTTCAAGTCGATCTTGGCGATGGCAGAGATGACGCGAGCAACCGAGTGGCGGACCAACGAAGAGGCCTCACCGAGAGCAGAGCGCAGCAGCTGCTCACGGATCTGGGGCTTCTGGTTGGCCTGGACCGCAACCCAGTGCTTGACCACGAGAGACCGGGCCTCGACGGCAGCCAACTGTCTCAAGTTGGCATCCTCGTGGCTGGTGGCAATCTGGATCAGGAAAACAAGGGACTCGGGCTGCTTGTAGAACTCGCGCTGGAGGATGCCGGTAGCCTCCTTAACGTTGCCCTGAGAGGCTACACAGGACAGTCAGTCTTCTCCATTCACAACAAGCAGGACTGTGGCAGTGTCCAGGAAGAACTCACGATTCAGGACAATCTGAAGTTGTTGCAAGAACCGTTGCTGATCCATCATGTGTGTAACAAACTTCTGTGAAGATCGAAAGAGTTTTTTCTAAAAATTCCCACGGAGGGGTAAAAGAGCAGAACCTTCTTTTCAGAGAGGAACTGACGAGATTGACGAGAGCCGGCTACACAAGCTGGACAACTCGTAGGGTATCACAAAAACAAAGATGGCACAAAAAGGAAAGAGAGACACACAACAAGGAAAAGGGAGAGAAGAGGGAGGGGGATGAAGAAGGAAGAGGGAGGAGAGTGAAGAAAAAGAGAATGAGAGAAAAAAAAAAAAAAAAAAGGAGATGGAGGGGGAAAAAATTGGCAATAAATGGGCGGAGAGACGGAGAGAGGGAAAAAAAAAAAAAAATTATGGGTGGGTAAAATTGGAGAGTGCAGCGGCGCGCAATTAGCCCCTTCCGGGCTAGCGGTCTGTACCACTCGGTTTCGCGAGAGTCTCTGCGTAACTTACACCACCGTAAAAGCGTGTTTTGGTGTGGTAATGGTAAGCATGGTTACTTCTTTGGGTCGCTGCCCGAACTCCACAGTTTGTGCTCACAACAACATTAGCAACATCAACATTATTAGGTGGATCTACACTAAGTTACTGTACAGAAAAGGTTTACATGCAAGATGCATCCAATTTTACATGGGACCACGGAAGGCTGCATGCATTCGCCTCGACTTGATCTCATGGTCGGTAACGAACCGATGGACATGAGGCAAAGGGTCAATCAGCTGCTGCCCGGTCAATATGATTGATCCAATCTACTCACGTTTATTTTTTGTTGCATGAACTGCTGAGACGGTGGGGTAACTTCCAAGTCAAATGTACTATACTAAGTACTTCCCACAGCAGTCGACGCAACCCCTTGGATTCTATGCCATATGATCCATCCTAGCATATCGAGTACACTCCGATTTTGTAAACGAAGCGAATAAAACTCAATCAATGGGTAACCTGGAGCGTGTCTCTCAATAACCATTATCATCAGGACTTGCCCGCGGATGGAGAAGCATGGCCGGCTCGACCCAGACAGAAAACCAGACCCTATAACCCTCTCGCATCATGTCCAAAGAGTAGCCCACAAAGCAACCATACAATAAAACTGCAAGCTTTCGTTTTGAAAGCATCAACCCCACACAGCGGAGTTCTCCCCTCTTCACAAAGGCTCCAAGTACTGAGCTTTTTAAATCATTAACAATGCAAAAAGCCTTGTCTCCTCACTCACTCGAGAACTATAAAACGCGACCAGTTGAATCCACCTTCTTCATATCATATCAATCTACCACGCCTTCACATACCCAGTACACCTTCCACGCATCAACCCCCGTAATCTACCATGCCAGAAGAAGCAGCGAGTATGTTGCCCGCCGCCGCAAGGCTGAAGCTCAGGCAGGACCGGTGGCTCGAGACGCTCAGCAAAGTCTTTCTCGTCAGCGAGGGCTACATCGTCAGAAGGCCCCCATCGCTCCTAGAAGACCTGTACAGGGTGGTCACCGTCGAGATCTTCGGCAACGGTCGATGCTTCGTGGTGCTGATCATCGAGCCCCCAGTGGAAGAGAAATACCGGTCCGCTGGCTGGGAGAGACTGGACGCGTTCCAGCGGGATTATTGGTTCCAGCCCGTCAGAGGACAGCCAAGAAATCAAGACATCTACGGGGCCCTGCAGATGGGGGACGAGGTGATCTTCACGAAGAAGGGCCCGCCAGAGAAAGACGGGGGCGACGCGCCGGCGTCGAGAACCTTCGAGGCCGAGACGGTGCTGACTTGGGACGCGGACATGTCTGTGATCGAGTCCCAGCTCGAACAAGTGAGTTGCAAGATTCAGACAGCTAGGCTTCGTCGATTATTTGGTTCGGTATCAAGGATGGGGAGACAGGGAGTGTTTGAAATTGCATGAATCAGGTAGGAAGAGCTAACTATTGAAAGCCGCAAAAGCTGCAGGTCTAGTTATTGATTGCGGCCAGATACACCGTTCATTGTACTCGGAAACCAGACTCCTTGGATGACAACCATGAAAACTCCAAGCCCGCACATTGCAATGATAATAAAGAATGAAAAGAATATGAAACGATATTTCAGACCACTATGCGTGACATGAGTTGCAAACAAATCATCTCCTCCATTGGACATTGTGGATCACCTACGACAGTAGGGGTTCATCAAATGTTCCGTAGCTTCCCGTACTACATTTAATATTCATCAGAGTCGTAATCGTCATCGACCAGCAGGGAACGGTAGCCCCGCGCAGCAAGATTTTCCTCGAGGCCTCCGTCGGCTCCAGGATCAGCGTATCCTGTGATTATTGTCAGCAACGAGTCTTTCGTACAGTACCGCCAAGCTGTCACTAGTTCCTTACCTTCGCCGCCAAAGTAACTGAGTGCCACCGGCAAGAACACGAGAGCGTGGGTGGCCGCAAACAGGACCAGTGCCAACCAAACCCGGAAATAGTAGATCTCGAAGATCTTGCTTCGGGTGAAAGCCAGGACACAGACACCGAGGAGCTTCGTCACTGTGATCCCGCTGAAAACACTCCCGCCGACGTTGACCAGAGCTGTCCATGCCCGCGCATCCTTGCCCCGGAACTTGGTCGGCACTTTCTCCAAGACAGCCCGCGAAGGGAACATGAATGCACGAGCGATATGTGCACAGAATTCGACCGCAATGCCCACGCAGATGATCAGGTTGACCAAGGAGATGGCGTTGAGGGAAACGCCGGCGACTGTCATCGCCCCAATAATGTCGATCATGATCATTACCACAGTTGTCGTCACCACCGCTCCAGTAGCCACCGACCCAAGCAAGGCAGAAGTGAGGATGAAAATGATAGCAACTGCGCATCCAAGCAAGGTCCCGGTCAGCCGAATGATTGACACATATTGATCGAAGTAGATATAGGTTTTCGAGTAGGGAAAAACGTCAATATGATGCTCCTTGGAGAGACCGTCAGCGATGCGGCGTGCTGAGATGTAAGACTTGATAAAGTCATCTTGGCTTCGGAGAGGGGTATGAGTTGTTCTAAAATGGGTGGCATTGGTCATGACCCGTTTGGGATCGAGGACGAGCGCATTGCTGTAGGGAGCTTTGCCTCCAAGAGGGCAAGAAGCGTCCGTCGGAGCTTGAATCCATTTCTCAGCATAATGCATGAACTCCTGTCCTGTGGGCATGCCATAAAGAGAGATGTTCCATGCCGGAGACCTGTCCTCGAAACACACTTCGCCGTCCTCGGTGCAGCAGTCGTCTTGCGGGTTCAACCAGTAGAAAAAGTCATCGATCCAGCTCGCAGTTGATCCAGAGATGTAAGAAACGTTCGGACGCTTGGATTCTTGTTCCAGGACAAATGGCAGGGAGAACTCTTCACAGGTCGTGAACCGTCCACACAATTGTTGTTGATGACGACGTTCAGTGACGTTGACATTCCTTGTCACAAAGTACACTGGTGGTCCGCTTCCAAAGTAAGCGTCCAGGTCGTTGAAGTACTGCACAAGATAGGAGTCGCTAGGCAGAGCAATGCGCTGGTCCAGGCCAAGGGCGACCTCGGGAACCAAAGCGATACCAGCCGTCAGAAGGCCTAAGAACGTAATCACCACGAAGACTTTGACCTTGCGCTCTAGCAGGAAAGTCGCATAGACTTTGCGGATGAATGATTGCAAGATACTCTCTCCATCGTGCTCGTCCAGTACCTGGTCTTCAGACATCCCAGAATGGGCCTTGCGGACGGTCAGGCACGGGAAGCAATCAGCGCGCAAATTTTCGACGCGTCTTTGATTCAGTGCTAGAACCGAGATAAACATGGTAACCTGCAAGACGGCATTGATGAAGACAGCCCCTGCTGCATAAACTGCAAAGTTCTTCACAGCCGGCATTCCGACGAAGACGCCCAGAGCAAAGGCAATTGTCTCCGTTGCAGCGGAGAGGAAGATACTGGGGCCGATGCGGCCAACTGCACGAGCAATTCGCTCGTCGATCTCTTCGTCCGGGTGGCTGACGTTGATCCTTTCAAATTCGTGAACAATAAGGAAGATGTTGTCCACGCCAACAGCTAATACCAGGAATGGGATGACCTCCGCAATGATCAATGTGACCTTGATGCCTGCCGCGGAGAACAGGCCGACCGAAGCAGACACAGACATCAGAACAATGATGATGCCCACAATACCAAGGGTGAACTTAGATTGCACCAGAGCGTTAGCCGGGTTCGTGAACAGCGACTTCCAGGTTACCGTGACCGATCCCAAGGCCAGGGACGCGTAAATGAACATGCTAATATAACTGATGACCACGATCTTAGCATCTGTGTTGCTGGACTTGTTCAATTCTTGCTCAACGCTGATCTCTGTGTTGAAAGACACACGGAGACCGCGGTCTTCGGCCTCTTCTTGTACGACTCGAAGAATCTGCTGGATGGTCTCTTCCCAGTCGATGGCGTTCGCTTCCTCTTCTGTCCCTTGGGCATAATTATTCACCACCCAGGTAGTGAACAACGCCTGTGCATCGAGCACATTGCCAGTACTCTCATATCCACCAAGAATCATTTCGGGTCTTAGAGGCTGCCCGAAGGCGGGCAAACAGCTTACATCGCCAGGGGACTCGGTACAATGCTGGAGTCTTTCTTGCCAGGTGTCGGGGTCTAGATTCGACAACGAGCCATCGAAATAACCGGTCAGAGACTGGACCACACAAGCATCGCCAGTAGGCTTGAAGCAAACGTCATCGAGAAGGAGTCCCCGACCTTGGGACAGCGTTCGGTGCACCCTCAGCTCTACGCCAAACCACCAGCTGAGCGTATCGTAGCTCAGCACTGGTCCGGTATCATTGACCAGGAAGGCTTGCTCGGCTCGGTAAAATGGTCCGAAATGCTCATCGAAATAGGCTTTCTCCTGCGCGGCCGCCGAGGTTGGACTCACCCACAGGCGAACCGGATCAGTCTCAACGGCGAACCGCAGCCATCCTAGGCTCAAAACTCCAACCAATATAGTACTGGTAATGATGGTAATCGCCGGAAACCGAGCGCAGGCACCACCGATGCGATTGAACATTCGGTCCAGGGCAGAGTTGAGCTTGTAGACACCGTTAGGCTGCTCAACATAACCGCCTGCTCGCACAATGTCGCCTTCGTCCTCATCATCGCTAGGAGCGGGATCCTGCAGAAGCCTAGCCCGCTCAGGCTTGCGGTACCGCCGCTCCCGATAGGTGAAGTAGCTCGATGCGGCCACGACGGTCAATAGGAAGACCGAGTAAATGAGGATTACTGCGAAGGACAGGCACGGTAGCAGGCCGACGTGACAGTATTGATCTGTCTTGACGGCAGGCAGCTCCGGACAGACATCCGGACAATCGACGCAGGAGCAGCGGAAGGCCTCGTCGGGGTCATTGCATGCTTTGGGCTTGATCGGCAAGGCTTCCATGCCCTGCGGGTCCGAACCCGCAGGTTCCGTCTTGAAGTTGATCTGGAAGGGGCTTCCCAGCAGCTTCTTGTCTCCCAGAAACTTCATGAAGTGGGGATAGTCCTTGGCGCCTCCTCCGATGAAGTCAATGGCCTTGCCACCTGAGGCGCCATTCTTCACGTTCTTGCAGCTATCGTAGAAGCCACTCTGGTATTCCTCCGACCATACATTGTCAATTTCCGTGACCAACTTCTTGCCCAAGCCATTCTGCTCGATCTGCGTGACATTGACGAAGAGAGACTGGTCGGGCGAGCAGGTAAAAGTACAAAAGATGTTAAAGAAGTTCTCCTTGCAGGCGGGACAGGAGGCGATGATTCCTTCGGCGAGTTTGAGGTTCTTCGAAAGCGCATCGATCTAATGGTCCGGGTCATCAGGGATTTTCCTGCGTTGGTGGGCAAAATCGGGTGGCATGACATACCTGTTCATCCTCACAACATACGGGCCCATCCTGCCACTTGCTACCGCACAGGTCGACCAGCTTCTTCCTCACCGCCGCTTCGGGCTGTTTGGCACGCCCATTGTCGGGACAAGGGAGCTCTCCGCCGAAGAATGATTTCTTGCCGCAATGCCCGCGAAGAGCGCAGCGGCCGGGCTCGTGGATATCGGTGTAGCCGGAGCTGTCCTGGGCCTGAGTCTGGGGTAGGAGAGCGCCAAGACCCGCGAGGATGGGGATCAAGCGGTATCCCCGCATTGCTCCTGAGGGGAGATAAGCTGTGGCTAGTCGGATGAAGGGGAGTGAGAAAGTGATGGCATAAGAGGGATACTGAATAAAACTGATGCAAAGAGGGATGAGGAATCGAGAGGGTGATGGGGCGAGGATGAGTTGTAAATAAGGTCAGAGCAAGCAAGCAAGCAGGCAAGCAAGCAAGCAAGCAGGGGAGCTTCGGAATGACGACCAGCCGCGGTTCGTACGTAAGCGGCGCTGGTTGGTTACTCCATTGACCCTGGTTGCCTTAGCCGTCGGGCGGCAAAGTCAGGCACATCACTCGCATTTAGCCGTAAGTATTTCAGGCAATAAGGCAGTAGGGCGTACTGAAAGATAGAACCACTCGAAGCAGGAAGCGGTGAAACCTGCCGGACGGTGATAAGTCCTTCTTCCTCTGCCATAGCTGAGCCTTCCAACTAGTGTTGAGTACAGTTTTCAGGTCAACGGATGTGTAGGATGGTGGTCTCTTTCGAAGCACGCGCAAAGTAGAAAGCGGTAAGCCCTACCGGGCGGTGTTGAGTCTTTTCTGCCACAAATCTCTTTCTGCCACCGCCTAGACCTTCCAACGCCTAGTGTTTAGAACAGGTTCCAGTTCCCGGTGTCTATACGACGTTCATATCTTTTGAAGCAAGCCTGAAGTAGAAAGCGGTGAGGTCTGGTGCTATGCGTTCTGCCACTGCCTGGTATGATGGTTGCCTGTAGCACTTACCATTGACCTTGACCCTAAGTCCAGATATTTGGAAGCGGTAATGAGCTCGTTGACTCACATTTCGGTAGAATCATGATGATCCCTTCCCTCATCAATACATACTCGAAACAACATGTACGGCTTGGACGTCATGCGGCACTATGCCGACAATATTTTCTCAATCATAGACTTGTTACTCATACTGCTCATACTCATGCACTCTGCTAATATCCAGCACTCCACCACCGGCGTACTTTAAGCCGGCGCAGGAGCATCCTCACCGGGAAGCAGAGGTGATTGAGCTCCGCAGAGACTACTGGAAGCATCAACTTCGGTTGCAGGACGAGTACCAACGGCGTCCATATCCGACGGCGTCCACGCACGGAACTATTTCTGGTCGGTCATGAATATAAGAATCAGTATGGCCAGCCGTACGAATTTGTGGACTCGCAACAGCAATGTGTAAATGCAGGGGGCTGCTGCGTACGGTCGTGTGGGTGTTGTCAGAGGGGGCTTTATGCCATCGAAGCCAAGAAGGATCGAACGAGCCCCGTCTTCGTCCACTGCACTCTGGAGTGCGCCTGCTGTATCCAGTTTCGCGAGTGTTATGTGCCTGATGAGCGTCTGTCGCCTCCGAAGACAACGCCTCTGCTCAGATGAAGTTGTCGTGTGTATAGAGCTCTGTGTTGGGTGCTCTCTTCTATTCGATCGTTCATACCCCTTTCTGTTCTTTACCAGGTAGCTTACAATCAATCCCAAAACTAGGCCTACTCTTGTTGATAATTCATCCCATTTGCATTTAGTCTCTCTTCAACCTGTTACTAACTATTCTTGAACTTTCTGCCACCCTTCGTTAAGTCCTCTTCTACCTCCAAGATACCGCTCGCCATCTTCTAGCTTACAATCAATCCAAGAAATAGATTCTTACGAATAAACCCCAAACCAACCACTCCTCAAAATGAATCCCCCCATCTCCATTTCCACCTTCTTCCCCGTAAGAAAAAAAGGTCCTATAGCCCCCCAAAAACCCGAAAAAACACCCCCTCCACCCGCTCCCTAACCCCCACCCCACCCCTCCCCACCAACATCCTCCTGAGCGTCCCAAACTCCCAAGCTGCCAGCCCCCTCCACAAACTCCCCACAACATCTACCGCACTAGCGTCCGGATCCCACCGATCCGCCGGCACCACCGCATTCACATCCGCCCCGAACTCCACAAACAGCCGCACAATCTCCGCCACCCGGCCCATCCCTTGCGGGTCCACATCATAGTACCGCAGCCACCGACGACGCTCCGCCTCGCGCAAGCCCTCGAGCACATCAATCCAGGGCGTGCGCGTTCTGCCCTGGAGGTTGATGTACGGTTGGTTCGGGTCGATGCCAGCTTCGAGCAAGTCGCGGATGATCTGGGGGTTGGACAGCGGGTAGACGGTTTGGCGGCGGTGGGCGAGAAGATTGGTTGCGTGGGGGAGGAGAGGGATTACCCTTTTTGGTTCTGAGGTGAGGTCGTCGCCATCGGCATTGAGCCTGTCTTCGTCTTGGGGGGTATGTTTCTTTGCGGGATTTTTTGGCGGGGGTATGGGTACTTGGTCAGCTGCGGGTAGAGGCCCAAGTGTTCCATCGCGGATCCGTTCACGAATCAACCGCGCCAACCCAAACTTCGCCGCGAGGGAGAGGAACGGCTGCTCGAACGCCGCGCGTTTGCGCATCTCGTACGTCGAGAAGAGGGCTTTGGCCCAGTGGTCGGTCTCCGCTGTGGCACGGAAGGACCAGTGCTGGCATAGGGCGGTGTCGAAGGCGGGGATGAGGAGCAGTTCTGGCTCGGGGGATGGGGAGAGGCGGGCGTGCGTGAAGGCGAGGGGGATGGCGGGCCACCATTCGTCGATCTGGCGGTGGCGGATGAAGGGGTCGAGGGGGTGTTTGAGTTGGAGGATGTGGGAGGTGAGGAGGGAGTGGTGCGGGTCGAAAGTGTCTTTCAGCGAGTGGGTGAGGCGGGTCCAGATCTCGGGTTGGGAAAGGTAGTCTTTGACTGTGCGGTGGACATATGTGACCTTGCGCTGGGCGAGGAGCTGGGCTGGGGATGGGGTGGTGGCGTGGTGGACGCGGATGGTTGAGGGATTGGGGCGGTGCGTTACGATCAGGCCTGCACATTCGTTGATGAATCGGTTGGTTGTGAGGGAGCAGATTTGTTGGACTTGTTCGTCACTGGCCTGTTGCACGTCTTCGGGGATGCTGAGCTCGGAGGCTTCGACTTGGTCGGCGAGGGCGAGCTCCCATAATTGCATGGTGATGGCTTCTTCTTGGCCGGTGGCGTTGCAGGCGTCTTCGCGGGCGTTGAGGAGCTGGAAGATGCGGGAGAGGGTGGTTGTTTGGTTGGTGGTCGCTTGCTCGAAGATGAAATACGTGAAGAGGTCGTCTATATTGGTTGGGTGTTGGAGCAGGGATTCATGGAGCTGGGTGAAGTCGAGATGACTTCGCCGTAACAAGGATTGGACCGCCAGTGCTGCCCAGAGAAAGACACCATCAGCCCGATTCACGATGTCGACAATGAGCTGCGATGCCTTCTCGGGATCCTTGCTGAACAGGGACTGAATCTCCAGATTGGCAGATAGATGGTCTCGTGAGTAGTCCAGCATATCCTGGCGCGTGCAGTCGTGGAGTTCCAGCTTAGGGTTCTTCCCGAAGGCTTCACGGAATACTGGCAGCGGCCGACTGGATAGGCAGAGCTTGAGGTGAGTGAACGAGGACACCAGCTTCTGCAGAAATGAGATCACGTCCTCGTGATTGCCTGCGAACTCATCCAAGCCATCGATGAACAGACAAACTTTTGCTTCACCGGCTGTGTGCTGCATGAACCACCGCAATGCGTCCTTCAACTCCTTCAAGTCCCAGACGACCGTCGCCTTAATCCGTTCTCGCGTAGTCAAGCGCCTGAGATGCTTCCACCGCGCCGGAAACACGACGGGGACAAGATGAGACTCCTGATCAAGCAGCTGGACCAGCAGATGACGCATTAGCCCCGTCTGGGACCTCTGCTCCAGGGTGCCGCTAATCCAGAAATAGAACCCCGCTGTAATGAGTGGCTCTTCTCCCGCCCATGTCGCCAGAAACGTCTTCGTGGTAGAATGTGACATCAAGAAGCGCATCAATGTTGACTTCCCGGACCCGGGCTTGCCGCTGACCCAGAAGATGCCGTCGTTGTTCCCACTAGACAGCCAACTCACCAGCGACTCCTGCACGCTAGAGCTGTGGTGATTTTCCGAGCCATCGGTAGCTAAGATCCAGTCGAAGGTGCCGTCGTGAGCGACCACAACACTGTCTTCTCGGTCAGTCATGGAACCGAACTTCAGGCTTTCGAGCAGAAAGTCCCGAAGGATCATTTCCTGGTCGGAGAATAGGGTCTCCTTGGTATATGTCTTTTCATCCTCGAGAATGCTCTTCTTCGGTCCGGGCTTCTTGTTGAAGAGCGACATCGCATTCTTTCTAGCTGACAGCTTCCCATCTTCGTGCTGTGCGTCCGGCTCGTCCTGGTCGCGATGATCCTTGGTGATGTCGAGCGCATCAAGTGCTTCACGGGTTGCAACGAGTTTCTTTGACTGAGTACTATCCGTGTCTCAGTATGCTGACTACTCACAAATTTTGAACACATTCTCACCTGGGTAGATACTCCGCCTCAGACTCAATTGTGGCAATGATAGACTTGAGGCGTTCCTCCAACGTGTCGACATCTTCCCGCGGCCATAGTTCTCTGAAATTTCTCGCAGTATGGGGAAGCTTGTGTTCATTGAGCTGTTCCAGAACATCGAAGCGACAAAGAATATTCTTGATGACGACCTCACATGCATCGCGAACATTCTTGGATCGGTCCGGTTGTGTCAATGATTCTGCATTTGCCACGGAGACCCGGGAAAGCCTATCGCCCAATGCACCGAGCTCAGCTGCGACAGCATCTGCATCCCAGGAGTCTGTGAACTCCGCATCATCATCGAGATCATGAATTGCATACAAGTTCTCAACCAGGCGCGTTCCGGCTTGGAGAAATTGTGCTATCTCCGTCGAGGGAGAAACGATGAACTCGCCCATTCTCTGAACGTTTATCTATGCAGCTTGGACGGTGGGCTGGCGATGGAGATGACCCAGGAACAGAGATAAAAAAAAAAAAAAAGGAAACAAATTCACCGCGAGCTTGAGGCTTATCGCGGGGTACTGGATCATGCTATTAATAGATTCAATGGTGGCTGCTTATCTCCGTTGGTAAGCACCTATAGGACTCCAGGGTGACTATCGCGCGCAGCCATATCATGGCGTGCTTCCGGATCTGTAGTCTTTCTCGCCTTTCAGGTGTTCGTCCGATATCCGGCCATCTTGATCAGACCGTCTGTCATCTCTTCGCACAACGAATTGCGTATGCGGGGTAGTAATGGAGTGGCATTGCGGCAAAAGGCGCAGAGGAGCCGAAAATCACGCACACAACCAGCTGTAAATGTCACCTTGCGGGGAATCTTGCTCAACGAGACTTTGAAATTCTCCGGGCAATGCTTCTCAGATGAAGTCACAGAGTGTGGGTGAAAGCCTCTTTAGTATCCCGAGTATAAAATCAAGGTCCAGCACGTAACATTATACTGTATGACGGCTCCACTCTCGATAAGCTTCCCCGCAGAGCTCCGCGCACCCGAGCAAGTCTTTTTCGAAAAGAATTACCTTATCAAGTAAAAAGATCCAGCCCCCGAAATGTGAAAAGCATACGCCCTCCCCTCCAACACCATCAAGGATCCCACTCCCCCCTCCTCCTCCTCCTTCTCCTCCTCCTCCTTCTCCTCCTCCTCCTTCTCCTCCTCCTCCTTCTCCTCCTCCTCCTCCTACGTCCCATCCAGATCTCATACTACCAAATACAACAATGCCCCCCCAAAAACACATCCACATCGCCCTCCTCGACACCGACCTCCCCGTCCCCACCATCTACGCCCACCGCGGCCTCTACAGCACCCAATTCCGACACCTCCTCCGCGCCGCCGCCGCCACCATCAACCCGGCCTACGAACTCCACACCACAGCTTTCGACGTGGTAGGCGGCCACCTCCCCGCCTACGCCAGTCTATCCCAGTACTCCTCAACTCTAACCCCCCAAGCCACCGCCACCCACACCGCAGCAGCCGAAGATACAACCCTGAACCCCCTATCCATCCCCATAACCGCCATCCTAATCACCGGTTCGTCCGCCGCGGCCTACGACCCCACCAAACCCTGGATCGCGCCCCTCATCAGTTTCCTCCAAACCGTCCACTCTCAGTATCAGGGTGTCCGGCTCTTCGGCAGCTGTTTCGGACATCAGATCCTCGCCCGGGCACTGCTTGAGCTGCACACAGCGGGGCAGCAGCCCTGCGTGAGGGTTGAGCCTGCGCCGCATGGGAAAGAGGTCGGGATGAAGAGTGTTGTCCTCACCCCGGAATTTACGGGGGCGTTTCCGGGGGCGTTTCCACACAGCCAGAATCTCCAGCTCGATGGGCAAGATGCAAAAGCCACGGAAGGGAGATGGAGGTGGAACATCCAGATGATCCACGGCGACCACGTCCGGGTCTGTCGGCCCTTACCGGCGGGCTGGTGCGTGGTCGGGGCGAGTGAGGAGTGTGCGGTGCAGGGACTTTACCACCCGGGCAGGGTGCTGACCTATCAGGGGCATTTTGAGTTTGATGCAGAGGTTAATCGCGAAACGTGTGTGGAGTTTGGGAGGCGGGAGGGGTGGAAGGCTGAGGATGTGGAGAGGTGGGTGCAGGCGATTGGGGCGGATGATGAGGGGAGTGATGCGGTAGGGGCGGCGGGGGTGGTGGTGAGGTTTTTTGCGGGGGAGGATGATCATCATGGGGATGGTGCTGCTTTGTTGGGGGGTGGTGTTGGGGTGCTGGGGATTGGGGATGGTGGTGGTAAAGGGAAAGGTGGTACACAGAAGAAGGGCTGGGGTTGGAATTGGCTTAAGCTGCTGCGGTGGAACGATGATTCGGATTGATTACTGGGACCGACTGTTCATATTGGTTTGGAGTAAGAGTATAGATAGACAAAACGAATAGAAACAAGAAAAAGTATTATATGAACGTAATGGATTTGATAATGTAAGTATGATTTTTGAACGAGACCTACAGTATTTAACCAGCCTTGCCTAAAGCCCTAGGTATTGGTACCTATTTCTTCTCAGCCTTCGGCTCAGTCTTCTGCTGAGGCTTGTGCTGGGTCTGCTGTTGAGGCTTGTGCTGAGTCTGCTTTTGAGGCCTTTGCTGAGGACTCTGCTCAGTCTTCTGCTGAGGCTTCTGCTGAGGCTTCTGCTGAGGGCTCTGCTGAGTCTTCAGCTCACCCTTCAGCTCACCCTTCAGCTCACCCTTCAGCTCATCCTTCTTCTCACCCTTATTCCCACCCCTCTTCCCCGTCTTTTTCACCCTAAGCGGCCGCGGATGAAGCTTAGTCGCCTCGATGTTCGCCCCATACGGCTGTTGCTGTTCGAGCAGACGCAACCAGTCGCGCTGGCCCGCGTCTTTCTCGTACAGGTCGGCCCGATCTCGCCAGGTCTTTACGTCCAGACGCAGGCGCCGTGGCGGGTCGAAGGTCTTCTCCTTCGGCGGCTGGACGCGCCGAACCCTCAGGAATTGAATTGCCGTCAGCCAAGGGCGACCAGAGCCTTTGAAGGCATCGTTGATCTTTTTGAGGATCACCTCCTCGGACAGCGGACGCCACTTCTTGTCCAGGTACAGCTCCTGGTGCGAGCACAAGAAGATGAACGGCTGCTCCCAGTACTCCGGCGTCTGCGTCTGCCTCGCCGCTGGTGCCGGGGTGGCGGTGGGTGCTGCTGCTGGTGTTGCTGGGGCGGCTTTGGGTGCTGGTGGTGGAGACACCACCGTCGAGTTCAGGGGGATCATGTCTGACAAGTTGAGGCGCACCATTTTGGCTGAGTTTCCGGGGGTCTGAGAGTATTTCTCTGGGTTAGGTGTGATCTGAGTTGTAGGTCAGGTCTGGGTTATTGAGATGGACAGGTGGGAGGGGTGTATTTATATTGTGTGATTGAGGTCGAACTTGAGAGTCTGAAACAGGAGGGTTCCGGTATGTTCGTAAAGGATTCAACTTGGGCCATTGTGCTGATCAGGGACCAGGCCATAATCTTGAGGACGGATAAAGAGGCCTCTTGCATGTCGTGTGTATCAACAAGGAGTTAGCTGAAATGCTCATTTACATGGTCTTTGCTCTTCGTGAGATATTCACATCAAGATGATGTTTCATTGTATGGGTTGATGTCATGGGACTTCTGACTCTGATAGACCTTTGATGCAGGATGCATTCTTTGAGTGTGTGCTTTGTTGTGTTGGATATGAACAAGGTTGTGGATAGCCCTTCTACTACGGGAGCTATCTCGAATGCCGGTATACTCCGTCTTGATCCATAATTATGATTGGCTGGAACGACCAGGCTATCATAAGCCTGAGGGCCATCCGAGAAAGTCTTCGGACTCATTTGATACCAAGCATACAAGTTATGGTACGGAGAGAAAAGTAGGAGTTCTTGAGTGTCATTCGTGAGAAGTGCTGCTAGAAATAGCAATGTGCTTGATGCTGGCCGTAGGTCCCCATGCGGAGAAGATTAGATAAGCGTGACCAGAAATTTTTCGAAGAGGTTTGCCTGGCATCACGGTGATTCCAGAGATGCAGCTTAGTCGTGATCAAATTACGTCGTGGATACCATCTCGAGTCCCAGGTGTTGTCGCTACGATTGAAGGTGAAGATTTTCGCTACGATTGACTTACCGTGTTTAGAGCTTATGCCACTATTTACGAGATGACAGCCCAGGAAGGCGTAGGTAAAGCACTACGAGAGGTCCAAAGCCTCGCGACAGGGACGGAGGGAAACGAAATGCAGCGATGCCCCCAGTCCGACCTTGCATGTGTCCAACAGACATCACCCAGTCGCAACTGCGCGCACAACCCCAACTCATCGACCCAATCACCAAATCGAAAGAACTTACAGACCCCATTTTATGAACGACGGATAGATGGAGAGCAGAACGCTCCCATCTATACACACCATTGTGAATCACAGCGAAAGAAAAAATATAGATCAAGAATGGATATTTCATTTTTTCATTCGTCCGTGATTGCGCCAGGATTCCGCAGGGTAGACGTGTCCATCTATACCCCTTGAGAATAAGTGGCTGGATCAGCGGGGAAGGCAAGGGGAGGGCCTCCGTGAATCCCGCGTCGTTTTTAAATCGATAAAAATCAACTCCTGCCAATTTGCACAAATAGGATGCACCCGGAACCCCACAAAACGCTCTTCCAGCAACAAAATCACATCAGAGGACCGCGCGTTTAAGCGGACTTGACGGCCTCACGGCCCTTGGCCTTGCGGGCGAGGATCTCCTCACGGTCCTTGTCGAGGTGGAGCTTGGTGATGACGACGTTGGAGGGGTGGATGGGGAGAGGGACGCTCTGGCCGTTGGACTTCTCGCGGACGACACGCTCAACGTGGATGCACCACTTGAGACGGTAGACGGAGGTGATCTTGCCGTCGCGGCCCTTGTTGGAACCACGGACAATCTGGACCTCGTCGCCCTTGCGGATAGGGATGGAGCGGACCTGTTGGTCGAGGTGATTAGTAGAAGTTCGTTTGGCTGGTCCCAGTGTTCAAAATTGACTCCGTTCACTTCGAGGGCGGATCGCAGCTTTTGACCAGGCAAGGGGAAGATCGGTTCGTCGCAAACTTACACCGTACTTCTCGCGGAGCTCCTTGTTCAGGCTGGCGCTAAGGATCACGCGGCGCTCGGAGGACTAATTTGCTAGGTAAGTCTTCATGTCGTCGACAAAGGGCATTGAAAAACTCATACGGGAGCGCTGAAGTGAGCCTTACGGCTCTTGGAGCGGGAAGAAGCGACTGTGCATTTCATTAGCATCGAAAGTCAATCGAAGAGAGCATGCGCCGTGATAGCATACCCTGAGTGTTGCGAACAGCCATTGTGCCGGGGTCCTTGAGGGTGTCGTGAAAGAGGATGGGGCTCAAGTTGTCGGATTGTCGTTGATCGGGAGAAAAGACTTTTGTGGTCGTTCAATATTCAATGTGGGCGGGTTGTGCGCCACGTGACCTGGATGAGTAAGGCTAGGGCTGGGTTCCAGCCTCTGATTGGGATTAAAAGGAAGACCCACCCTCAGCTCATTCACCGCTCAGAGCAAGCAGTTCTGCCATCCGGGAGTTCTGCCGGCATGTCTCAAAGCGGTCAGAGTTCGCCATTCTTTGGTTGTTTCAACTTTCCAGCTACACCCACTGTAGTACATGTAGTACATCAATCAGTCCCTCAGTGTTTATGCACCTCGCATCACAGTAGATTCCACTGGCAGTCTATTTCTTCATTTATCAACACAACAGAAAACAGTATACGGATGTCTATATCATCCTCAAGGCTCCGAACCAAGTCCGTGAATATCGATTTCTCTCTTCGGTGAACGGCGAGAGTCAAGCTAAATCAGCCGCCGTGGTCATTGCATCTCATCACCGGTCTGCAGAAGAAGCACCTCGTAAATAGGCTCCATCGAGCCCCCACACTATCAAGGTACTGAGTACGTACTTTACACCGTGAGTACATTCGGGCTAGGACATCCCGTTCGGAGCCATCTCGGAGTAGGTCGGCCGTTCTGCAGCAGACCAGGAAGCGCGCTAAAATATATATTTCGGCACGGAAGGGAAAGCGTGGGGGTTACCACTGAACCGACATCATGTAGGACAACCACCATACTTAGGTAACAGAGACTGTTCCTGCGACCAACTTCAGCTCTAAGGAGCTTTCCACCGCTTTGAAATATTGGGTTTCCAATGATCATAGACGTCTCTGCGGTGTCGCAGCACAACCTCATTGAAAACCCGCGCGGTCCAAGAATGCCTTGGATGAGCTAAACATAAGCTTCGTGATGCATTTCTATTGTGATCAAGCTTACCGTGCGAATCCCCATTCTAAGACACGCCAAGCAGGCTGAAAGCATCAGAATCCTCACGTTCTAATAACGATTTGTCAAGCAGAAGATAAGTATCCCGCGAACAGGGCTGCAGGTGCCAGCCACCAGTTACCCTGCAGATCTGGCACCGGCCAACACACCTGCAGAATGCAGATCCATTCCAATCGCGATCTTGCCCCCTCCTTCAAAACCCCTGCTCGTACACTATTTAAGGGTCTATCAAGGGCCTCATAGCCCATCGATTCCTCCTTCAAACTCACATTCGGTCATTATCCATCATGTCCCTGCGGTCGATTCTGTTCTCGCTCTCCGCCTCCTTGGCGTCGGCGACCAACCTCTATGCCACTCACTATAGCGGCACGGTCTACTCCCTCTCGCTGACGCACAGCAACAATGGCAGCAACCTTGCCATCTCGTCGGAGATCCAGGGTTGTGGCCCCATGCCCAGCTGGCTGACCCTCGACCCAGCCACGCGCATCATTTACTGCAACGATGAAACGGGCGACGCCTCGACCAATGGCTCCCTGAACGCCCTCTCCGCGTCGACCGACGGTACCCTGAAGCTGATCGCCAGCACCGAGGCAGCTCCGGGAGGTGGTGTGAACAGCGTCATCTACACCGGCGAACATGGTGACCAATACCTGGCCATTGCACACTAGTATGTCTCACCACCGCATCTTATCCTATTTACCGAGGTATCCCCACTAACAATCATCCCACTCCCTCAATAGCGGCGGCTCGGCTCTCTCCACTTTTACCCTTCCCCTCACCCCAGACTCGCAACCCCTGCAGGTTTTCCGCTACACCTTCTCCGATGACAACCCCAAACGCCGCCCCCAGCAAGATTCCCCACACCCACACCAAGTTTTCCTCGACCCGACCGGCTCCTTCGTCCTCGTCCCTGATTTGGGGTCGGACCTTCTCCGCGTCTACGCCATTGACAAGGCCACCGGCAAGCTGCAGTCCCACTGCACTGACCTGACCTATCCGACGGGCAGCGGACCCCGCCACGGTCTCTTCTGGGAGTCTGCCGACGACCACCACAGCATCCTGACCAGCAACAACCGCAACACCCGCCGCAACACCCGCCGCAACCGCAACCAGGCCCAACAACAAGGCGCCGCCACCCTTTACACGGCCAACGAACTCGACGGCCACCTCAAGGTCTTCGACGTCTCCTACGTCTCCGACGGCTGTCTCTCCTTCCGCCAGCTCCAGGCCCTCGTGCCCTACCCGACCACTAACGACTCGCTTCCGACCGGGGCGACGCTGGCCGAGATCCGCAAGGCCGGGAATGGGCTGTATGTGTCTGTACGCTCCGACCACGGCTTCGCGCCCTACGACAGCATTGCCACGCTGACCCGCCATGCGAATGCAACCGTTGGGTTCGAGCGCTTGAGTTCCGGGTATGGTACCGTCCCCCGGACGTTAGTCATCAACAAGGCGGGCGACCTGGTGGCCATTGGCGACCAGGCGAGCTCCAACGTTGCGATCGTGGCACGGGACCCCGTCACGGGCGTCTTGGGCGAGAAGATTGCCGAGTTGCAGGTCGGGGAGCCCGGTGCGGTGGGCACGGCCGAGGGGCTGAGCAGCATCATCTGGGATGAGTGAGTGGGTGCTTTCTCCCGAGGGCAGGAAAAAGTACATAGTTGGGGTTTGCATGTTGCATGCATGCTCGATACCGCGAGCGAGACTGAACAGTGTGAAATGTGTCATCGATAGTCGATTGACTTACCTACATACCTATATATAATGTGAATAAATGGACCCTTTGGCTTGTGTTTCAATCTTTCCACTCAGATATGATCCTGTAGCGCAAGGGACCGGGGGACATCTTCACATCGGTCGGAAGACCTGCAGATCCCGTTCGTGACATCTCCAGTTCGGGCCATTGACACGGAGGGCTTGAGACGTGCCGAAGCTGAACAAGCTGGACAGATTAAGTCGACAGTCACTCGACACGTATTCTTTGAACAACAATACATTGGAAGCTACTGCTTGGACCCTCGAGGATCTGGGGATGCTGGACGCAATGCATTATTTCTGGATACGTGACGATCATAGGAGTATGATGTAATGATACTGCCCGGGGAAAATTGTAATGCCGGTGTGATGTTTTCTCTCCAGGTCCCTGCATGCATGCATCAACTGTGTGAGCAGAGAAGATGCTACGGAAGACCCTGAAGCAAACGTTGGAGAATTGAGCTTTCCCGGTCATTGTGGATAGACGGGCAGTAACTACCAAAGGCGGTCTACTGAAGGCGACCGCCTGCCCCTCGCGTGAAACTCGGTTCCATCTGCCACTCCCTTTCGTCTTCCACCTTCCATAGAGCTCCTGCTCCATGCTCAGCTTCATGCTCAAGTGTGGGAATTTATCGTGCCGAAGACTGTCTATGACTTTATGATAAGTTACCCACACGCCTGGTCCCGGGCCATGCCCTTATGTGTTCTAGCTTCCAAACATTTATCCAATCTCAGGACTCCGTGCCCAAGACAGCAAGTGGATCTCCGGAGCTGGGCGCCGCCGATCTGCTCGGAAAAATGCCATTCGCACTTGTGACTGGAGGGGACAAGGGGAGCTGCATTTCCGAGCTGAAAGTGAACGAACTCCCTTTGTGAAACGGATCCATGGGACTCTCCCGCACTTTAATTGCCGAGCCGCAGAGCTGTCGTTATTCAGACGCACAGCGAGTAAGATACAATATTGTGACTGCATCCTCGATGTCTCCATGGTTTGTTTTTCGTCTCGCTCTCTCAAAATTTTCTACCGCAAAGCCACGGCTGAGAGAGAGAGAGGAGGGATCTGTTGTTTTTCAGCTCCACCACGGACTGATCGGCTACATTAGCGTGTGACAATCTACGCGATCGAACGCTATCGGACGCTATCTGCCGATCACTACCTTCCCGAGAACCATTCACAGCTTCGACAGCTGAATGACAGAGCAGAACTTTGATCGAAGGCCCCGGCTTGGGACAATCAGAGGCGTCTCTGCAGCAACACCGCCTTTTCCCGAGACCTTCCACAAAGTTACATTCTTGCGCAGCCCCGTAGATGGAAGCAGAAGCGGAGAGGTCAAGTGGATCTATTCTCAGCTGTGACCAAAGCAAAGTGGGCTCTACGGCCATCGCTGCTCGAGGAGAGGGTGGTTTTACTAGAGCATTACAGCCTGCCACCATATTCGCAGCATGAAGAGCAGCATCGACTCGTATCTTACCGTTCAGTGACCGTATACAGAACAACAAGAGACACGACACTAGCATCTATCCACATGCAAGATGTTCGGATCGCCCTTCGTTAAGAACCACACGGAGCATCTCGGGCCCCATTCTCATGGCTGATTACTCCACTAGCCGGGAAAAGGGAGGGATTTGCTACTCAGCGTGTCCTGGTCTTTAGACGGCGGTCGCACATCATATAAAGGCACATCCACCCAGAGCTCATTGCTCGAACGTTTTCGTTTGCTCTTTCTTTCTTTCAGCGTCGCTGCAGTCTTACGCCAGGGCCTAAGCACATAGTTGCTGATACACTTTTCTCCCTTCATCCTTCAATTCTCGCTCCCCGCCTTTCTATCCTTCGATTGTCAAACATCACAACCACACACTACTTCACGATGGGAAATCTCTTCCGCCTTCTCACCGTGCTCTCAGCGGGAAGCGCGGCATGGGCGACGCAAGCTCCCCTCGGTTCCGCTAGTGCAGGCGCGAACCAGTGCCTCAGCATGACCGGCGGAGCCCCCCATACTAACTTCGATGCGTGCTGTGGAAGCAGCTCATCTGGCCGCGGCACCGTCGACGGCGTCGAGTTCACCTACACGTGCGGACAGTGGGCGACGCCCTACGCGACCAAACCAGTGAACGCCCCCAGCGCGCGCGAGTGTGCGCAGCTCTGCGCGGCCGCTGGCGCCCAATGTCCGGCGGCCGCTTGGATGTCCAAGGGGCAGTGTTACTTCATCACTTCCAGCGCTTACTCGGTCAGACCGTTGAAAGGCATTCTCTTGCTGGAGAAGACGGGCAAGCTGGTCGCTGGGGAGGAGCCCAAGGAGCCCACGGAGCCGGAGGGTGGATGCGATAAGGCCGCCGAGGAGGCGAAGACGCAGTGCGAGAAGGAGGCGGCGATGCGATGCGAGGCGGATAAGACCCGCATCGGCGAGCAGTGCAAGGCGGATTGTGCTAAGCAGATCGCCTCCGTCACGGAGCAATGCAATACGGACAAGGCGAAGCTGGAGGAGGAGATGAACACCAAATGTCGGGACCAGACCGCGGCTGCTGTGCAGGAGCAGGTCGCGAAATGCGAGAAGGAGAAGACCGACCTCGGAGGCTCCTGCGACGATCTCAAGAAGCAGGGCGAGGCCCTGTGTGAGAAGGATAAGGCGGCCATTACTGAAGGCGCGAAGAAGCAGTGCGATGCGGACAAGACAGCCATTACCGAGGACGCGCGGAGGCAGTGCGATGCGGACAAGACAGCCATCACCGAGGACGCGCGGAAGCAGTGCGAAGCGGACAAGGCGGCTCTGACATCGGCCTGCGACGCAGAGAAGGACCGCCTCCAGAAGGCGCTCGACGAAGCCAACGAGAAGCTCAAGAAGCTTGAAGGTAGTGGTGGTAGCACCGACACGTCGACCACCTCGCCTGCCAACGAAGCCCTGCTCGAAGAGATCGCGCGCGAAAATTTCAGCACTATCTGCCCGAAGTTCGGCGGCAAGACTTTCATCACCGTAGACTCCAAGGGCTACAAGCACGAGTGGATGCTTTACTGCCACACTGGGGTCACGGGTCAATCGACCCCCAACTACAACTGGAGCTGCCACACGCAGAATATCATCCAGCTTCTGAAGGAGCAGCAGGAGCGGTCGGATCTCAAGGCTCTGTGGGTCAATACCAACAATGTCTGCACTCCTTGGACCGGGGGATATGTGAATGTCGGTGGGCCGTTCACAAACCACCATTTGGTGATGCCCACCCGCCAGCCTTGGAAATGATTGATCTGAAGTATACTGGGATGATAGATGTGGGTGGATGAGATGCTGCCTAGCTGTATGGAGTGTGGCGTGTAAATATACTAAATTTCTAAGTGTAGTATGAGGAGTTCAAATCGAGATTAAGGAATGGATATTATGAATGACTAAAGAGTACTTTATACTGGTTGCTACGATAATACACCTGTGATGTTCACCAACAGTGTAGTTTGACGGGCAAACCAGTCCTCGTCTGAGAATCAAGTATGGCCATTGGGGCGACTTCGATCCCTCCTCATGTGTCGACTACCGGCAAAACCATTGCTTCTGTCTGTGCAGCAGATTACATGCTATACATTTAGCTGTATCTGTATTCGTGGGATTTCCGCAGCTTATTGTCGCCGGCAAGGCTTCTTTGTATGTACCTGGATGTAAGCGACCACTCCGGCTTGGTTTAAGTTATCAGCAGTGCCAACCAGTCAGTGTAGGTTGGAATATTTTCCACAGCAGCAAAAAGCACAAGCGCAAGGGTTTTCCTCCCTGAGGGAGAGAAAACCACTCAGCTAATGAAGGGAATCAATCAATCCCTTAACTTTGCCCGCAACCATGGCTTTTCGCCAATTCGCTAATTTACAGGGGACCGTTAGTCCGCCTCTTAAGCTATTCGTCCTTGGACGAAAGGAATGCGATATCCATCTTGTTGTTGTTGTTGTCTCAACAAATACCCCCTTGGGAGTGTTGGATGAGTCATTCTAAATTACTATAACCACTATGGGGTGATCGAGATAGTGAGCAGTCGGAGGGTCTGGGGAAATCTGGCAACCTGGCTTGAATCATAGAGTTATCTTCAAACATAGGGAGACCTCTTGGCTATTTCGAGAAGACTATTCTTTCATTTTGAAGGAACAACCTAAAGAAGGTAGGTACTGTACAGTACATGGTGAGGATGATTTCTTCTTACCAAGCTACGAACAGATGCTGACACCTACAATATCGGTTGTAAGCGAGATGAAGAGCTTGACACTATAATCCAGACCAAAAGCACGCCGATCGACAAATTCGGTCGGTGGTTCTGGATTTCTTCATGGCGGCTGGGGCGGATGCAGATATCCCTGCGGCATCGGGAAAGACTGCTTGGGAGCTGAGGTCGTAGAGGCCAAGGGATTCCCGTATGATTTTGGCAAATGGAAAGCTACAGTGTAACTCCGCATATGAGTTTTGGTTAGTAAGAGCGAGGGAGTACCTATCTTTACGAATACAACTACCAGCACGTCTAATTTAATTCTTGATTTAAGTTTCAGATTGAGAGAAGCCACGAGATACGATCAGTGACCCGATAATCTAGAAACTTATATTGCTGACTCCAGTAGAATACTAATGTTGGGATTCATTCACCGCGCAGCAGTGACTAAGATAGGTAGCTTTGGAAATGACTGCCCAGACATGTTGCGCTATTGGGTGATGAATGTATGAGGTCTACCTAACCGAATCAGCTACCATGGCCGCATGAACTTCAATTCATAGGAGATTTCCCTCTATTGTGAAGCAAGATGACTCTAAAACAGAGAAGCATGTGCATAAAGCATGATAGACCCCTCTCCCTCAACCCTAAACATAACTGGAGGATTACACCTTGCAAAGCCCCCTTCTCACTAAGGAGAAACACCAGACACTTTCCAGGAGAAGGTAACAGCCAGCCATAAACTAGGCTTATTCTTCCCCTCTTAGAGAAATGGTCAACTATCTTCGCGGGTGATACACGAAAGCCAACGGATCCCGCCTCGGGTCATTTACTCCTCCAGAGTACCCTTGATCACCACCCTCACCCCCGGGGAACCTTTTTTGGCAGCCGGGAAAAGACAGTCCCGGGAAAACCTGCAGTCTTCAATGGTAGTCTGGTAGAGCTCCATATCCAACTGCCGGAAGAGCGTCGCGGTGGTGAGATACAATTCGGCCAACGCCAAGCTACCCCACGTCAGCTGTCATACCCTCGACGAGGAAGCGCATAAGTCAGGGGAGAAAGAACATACTGCATTCCTAAGCAAATTCTGCTCCCCTTCGTGAAAGAGACCATATATCTGTCCAACCGCTGGCCAGTCTCCGCAGCCGTGATCCAGCGCTGGGGGTCGAATTTCTCCGGGTCCGGGAAGATGGAAGGGTTCATGTTTATGAAGTACGTGGCGGTGCTCACGGGGGTCTATACGAGGTCAGCTCTGGGACCTACCTTGTGTTCCATGTTCAGGAACGGGCTAGAAGAACGGTGATGACCCACCCCAGCAGGTATGACCCAGTCCTCGAAGTGGAGATTCTCCTGCGGCGCAATGCGCGGGAGTCTGGAGGCAGTGCCCAGACTCAATCGAAGGCCTTCCTGCACCACGCCGTTCTGCAACCTGTTAGCCTTACCCATATCTCCTCTATTTCACACAATAGCACCCACCAAAACCGGCAACTTCTCCAACTGACTCCACGTCAGCGTATCCTCCAGCCGCGGCATCGCCCCCTTCAGCTCCTCCCTCAACCGCCCCAAAATCTCCCGGAGGTCTGGAAGCACCGCGTCTGCTCGTACCTGGGCATGACCGTCCCCGGATTTCCCAACATGTTCTACCTGTTCGGGCCGCAGGGCCTCACGGTCAAGGTGAACGTGCCCACGACGGTCGAGTGCCAGGCCCAGTGGGTTCTGGCGTTCCTGAAAGCGCTTCGTACGGCGCGGGTGAACGGGTGCGAACCGACGCTGGCGGCCGCGCAGGCCTGGCAGGAGGAGTGAAGGCACACTGGAAAGACACCTTGTATGCGCAGACGACCATCTGGGAGGCTCGCAATGCCTCCGATCAGCCGGAGCCCCTTTGGTAAGTCTGTTGGACAGAACTCCCCTCCTGCTCCAGATTCTGTGACTCATGTCGTGGATGTATAGGATCCGAGGCATTCACAGGTACAACGAGGCGTTGCAAAAGTCGCAGGCGCTCAGCTTCCACGGCTTTACCGAGTTGCAGCCGAAAAGAACCTCTATGCTGTAGCCATGGTCGAATATTCGCCCTCGCCGGTCGCCTATGGGAAGAGTTAATTCGAGATCAAGCCGGAGAGAATAGTATGTTGATCCACCATCCGGCGACGAAGAAAGAAGGCGAACTCTGTTCCACGATGAAAAATGTCATTTCGCAGTAGCAAAGTCATTTCCTTTGTACGAGAAGTGCATACTATGCGGACTCGGAGAGATCAAAGCAAACGAATGAGTTGATAGCTAGAAGCAGTCACATAGTCTTAAGACAAAAGGATGATAGACATGTTGCATTATGCTCCTCCAATCTACCCAGTTTCTACTTCTCAGCTTGTACGCACTCACTAGTCTGCTTATAACCAGCGGCTGTATTACATTCTAGATCTACTATAAATGGTTCTGCCGCAGTCTCTACACAGTCGGATCCATTCAATCTGCCATGATTAGGGTTCCGAGGCGCACCAGTTGAGATGGGGAAAAAGGGGGAGAGGAGTAATGACAGTTCTCAGACGCGACAATCTAAATCGATGATCAACCCCAAGCATAGACTAGCTATAACTCCAAGTAGTGCTATCGTAGAATAGGGTTTTTCTTCACGCGGAAATCAAATGCTGCTAGCGCTCAGCATCCCTTGCACCGGAGCTATCGCAGTCCAACATCAGCTCCGGATACTCCGCCAGCCTCCACCCACCCCGTTTCCACTCAAAAACCATTTTATCAAGAGATCCGGAATACGCAGGAAGCAAAGTACCTGCGCAACGAACAGAAGAATCGCAACGCCCCACCTTGTCCCCGGAAAAGCAACTCCCAAGAACGACCGACTGAGCTTCTCAATCACATTGACGAAGGGGCCTAACGTCTCCTCATAGCTCCTCAACCCCTGTGGCAAATCCTCGGAATGTCTTACAATCCCACCGGCAAGAACATACGCACCGACCAAGGCGCCCGTCGTCCCTATCGCGCTGAACGGGGGACGAGCAATGCGCCGCATCGCCCCAGCAGAACCACCCGGCCCTTCGACCACATGTCCGCACGAATCTGCACCACCTCCTGACAGTAGAAATTCTCCGTCGCATGCAATCCCTCCAAGAACCGCGTCGTCTGCCACCCAGCATCGTGAGAACGCCTCGCCCAGAACGCCTTCGGCTCCTCCACCGGCCGCCGATGGATCTTCGCCGTCTCCGCTGTCTCATCTCAGGGAGAATGAGATACACCTGCGATTCCGTCTCGCTATGCGTCCGGCGCATGATCAACCTGCCCCGGTGACAAGGGTACGGCAGACAAACATTCACATCCGTCTCCGACCGCGGGAAGAAGAAGTAGGCGATGTGTGCAACCCTGTCCGCCAGTAGAATTCCGGTGGCGCGTGGACGGATGGCTATGGCTGCGGCTGCAGCATCGCCCGCCGGATGCGCGAGCCCTGCCCGTCCCCGCCCACCAGCAGGTCGAAGGTATCCGCTGTTGCCGTCGGAGAAATGCACCACGACGTGGTCGTCATGCTGGTCAAAAGACTCGACGGTATCCTTGGTCACGCGTTCGTAGAGAATCCGGACTAAATCCCCCCGCGTTATCTCGTACTCGGACCGGAATGACTGCAGCCCTTGCCGGACCGGTTTGCGCTCATGCTGGCTTTTATAGAACGGGAAGAATCAATTCAGGGAATGCCCGCTTCGTGCACGGCTTCCTTGCGGATGCGGTCCAGGGAGGCCCATGCGCTGGGCGACGGCGATGCCTTGGGCGCGGAGGGCGGGGAAGCGCTTGTCACCCGGTGGCCGCGGCGGGAGAGCAGGTGGGCGAGAGGTTTGCTGTACAGTAAGTAGATTAGGGCAGGAAATTCCTTATCGGGTAAGCCAGCCAATCTTCCAGTTCCAAGTTCACCAGGGTTGCTAGATTGTGGCGCCCGTTTGCCGAGACCCGCTTCATCTCAACGTGGAAGTGGGTCGAAGGCTCAGTCCATTCACCGACTGGCCGGCTATTGTACCTTACTGATTTAAGGAGAATTTACGTCATTTTCCGGTTTGTTCTAGACCCAGTTCGTTGCTGCTTGTTACTCATTCAGTGGCCTGGAGAATCGGGGAAGGAAAAGAGTATAAACCCGAAGCAATCGTTAAGCATTCCTGTCGAGCTCGAATTAGATGAATCCATGTTTGAAAGTACTCGCCTAAGCCAACCCAGACTACTCAGGCAACTCGTCTGAAATATCACTAGAGAAGTCTGTTGAAGTCCGATATCACCTTCTACCCGTCCGAACCTCTCTCGACTCCGTCCCGAGGCATCTCTAGCCCTAAGCAACCCTCCACCCCATCGAAGCATCAAGGGTCTGATTCAGCAAGACCATAAAAACGTTGATTCTTCCCTTTGAAATCACCGACCAGATCGTGAATGAACTCGAATATGAAAGCGACATCGACCGGTACTTGTATAAACAGTGCGGGGTCAATATCCGTCACATATAGGGCTGATGGAATCTCCGTTATAAGTCCTATAACAAATATTGTAAAGCCTGCTGCTGCTGCTGGCCGCTGAGTTTAGTTATAAAGGTCTGAAATACTTTTTCATAAATCACCTCCCGCGCCCGTACTATATCAATTGTCCGGCCGGATTGGATAGAGAAATACTACTAATGAAGAGTACTAAAGAAGACCATCTGGCCGTTGTTTGTCTGTTGATCAACACAGGAGCAGAGATTAAGACCCAGAATAGCAATCAGCCGACTCTGCTTATGCTAACCGTATTAAAGGGTTATTCAAATGTTCTACAGTTTTTACTCCGACGGGGCGCTGATATCACAGTAACATAACCGGACGGCTGTTCTGCGTTGTGCTAGGCCGCGGGATGTAAGCACATTAAAAGTATTTGGTGTCTGCTTTAAAAATCATATAATTCTACAATTGATCCGCTAAGGGTCAGAGCCGTTAATACCAACCGTCTCCACTGTCTTGTTGACCTAAATTTTTCTTTCTCCAAAAATAGCGCGCCAAATAGCTGGATACGCATCTACTCCTTATAAAACTAGACCTTACAACACGCTCCAGCACTAAGATGCTGTCCCCTTATGAATGCTCACCCCCCAGAGTATGACGTTGTTATTGCGGAAAGAAATGTCCGGTTGCAGAGGGTGATAAGCTTTATTGCCAGACAACGTTCATCTTCAACCTTGGTACAAGAGCCGTGATGAATATGACGTCCAACATTGGCTACAGTCCATCCAGAGTCCAAGATTAAAAGTGCAGATCGATCACTCTCAGAGCCTCATTTTCTTGATTCGATCGAAGAAATCAAGCTCCAGGAGAACATGTGCCGAGCAAATCAAGGAAGTAGGTCAGGCTCGCGCTTTCTAACATACCTCAAAATCCCCTCGCCGCCGTCAGTTGATCGAGACCTCGGTTCTTTCCGCTGTCACCGCGGATTTGTTTTGTTGGGGGGGGGTGTGTGTTCAATGAAAGCGGCTCGATTTAGTGATAGTGGTGATATAATCTTCAGCAGGAAGCTTCGTGAACAAAGAGTGATGCTTTTGCAGCACTCATCGGTGAGTCTCAATAAGCATAAGCCTCAGAGCAGCAGTATGCCGTTTTCGGTCGGTGAGCTTTGTTCCGGAGAATGACGGCGCGGGACATATGAACAAGAAGAAACTTAACGCTTACCTCACTGCAAGTCAATGATCCTAAAATAAATCGGCTCTCCGAGCAAGTCGCCCTAGCATATAAAGGGAAGAAAGGCACCTCTCTAAGATCCCTATGCGCCTCTCCTTTAAGGACAAATCCCTGCTCAAACGCACCCAGACACGCTCATCCTTTCCAAACAATCCAACAAGTCCCAGAAAAACAAACAAAATTATCCAGCCACCCGGAGAAAGCAAAATGACCTTCAAGCTCCTCACCTCCCTCTTCATCCTCACCGCCGGCACAGCCAACGCCCTCCCCAACCACCCCAACCCACTCCAACAACTCATGCAACCCCTAAGCAACATTAACAACCCTCACGAGGTGCTGACCACCCCCACCCCCTGCCCCGCCCACCATCCCCAACCCCAAAATCACCCCCACTGGCTCGACATCTCCTACGGCCAATGCTACCACCTCATCCACCCGGACTTCGGCCCCCTGGTCGACAGCACCTGGGGCCTCTCCGCGGCCCCCTTTCAATGGCTAGCCTTCAAGCAAGGCCACAAGCCGCGGCGCCTGCAGGTGTGCCGCACTGAGCACTGCGACGATGACGACGACGAAGGCTTCGTGGAGAACCACGGCGCCTTCTACCTGCGCGACCTGCGCGGCTCGCCCAAAACGCAGTGGCAGCCGCGCTTCCTCAACGTGTTCGAGGGCCTCTCCAGCCAGGTGTGGCCCGACGCGCACGACGGGCAGGGCAAGCGCGCGCGCTTCACGGCGTCGGCGGTCGCGCACGGGGACTGGCTCCGCCTGCGGGTGGTGGAGAGCGCCACCGGGTACAATGGGTTGCATGTTAATTCGGATAGTTGGCCTGAGCATAGTTATGTGTATACGGATCGCGTGGAGAATAGTTTGAGTTTTTGGTTTGTGAGGTGTGATGGGCATGACGATGATGATGAGGAGGAGGATTAGGGGGTGGCTACTACATTCCATAGGGGAAGGGGGGAGTGTGTGCGTGATGGGCTTGGTTGGATTGGTGGATAGGGAGGGGATTGACGGGGGTTGCCCGGGGAGTTTTGAATACTACTTCTTAGCCCTAAATCATTGTTTTGGTTACGGGGCCGGGAGTGAGCCTCGCAACTGCCTTGGTTGGATTGGAGCACATTTCTTGGCTGTAAAGTAGTCGGAGATATACTTTGCGCCTCCATTGGCTTGGTTTAGCAAAGATGGTCTGGTTATTGCTGCAGTGAGGAGATATAACAACCTAGCATCTGAATTCCGTATGACGCATTGTTTCAATGCCCAGAACATGTATAGTAGTACTGGAATATCCAGCCGGCTAGACAGTATATAACTACCTCCAATCCACCTACACACCCGACCCCAGCCCCGTACCTAACCAAAGTGATGAGCATAATGCACGCCGTGAGCCCCACGTCCAAGCCGTAGGTAGGCCACTCATGCGTCTGCAGATACCCCGTGGTACTCTCCTTGTACTCGACCAGACGGTACGCGTGGCGCACCGTCACTAGCAGACTGCTCGCATACACGGTGGCGAGCATCGCATGCACCTGCCCGGCGGGGTCGACGTGGTGCCTGTGCAGCGCTGTTGCCGGAGGGTTGGGCGGGCGCGTTGGCGTACCCTTTGCATGTTATTGGGAGAGGGTTTAGCGTTTAGGGTTTATAATAGTTCGCTCTAACGATAAATAGTGGCTCACGGATTGAATCGTTATATCGAGGTCTTACAGTATATGTGTATATAGTAGACAGACTACCGTGAGCCCGGCCCAGAAGGAAAGGGAAAATCCCGACCAGCCAGTTGTGGTGTTCTTTTCTTGAAAGGGGAAATGAAGATAAGTAGAGGTCGCATGGCGAGGGGATCTGAGCAAGATAGACTCTGTTCCAACTAATTGAAGAGATTGGCATTCGGGGAACCATCTAGGGCTCTTATGCAAATGTCGCTGTAGGGTCCCATTGCACTGCCTCAGGCTTCTCGCCAAGTCGTTGGTTATGCGGTTACGTTTGGATCCGTGGTTCCAGGCCACAACAGGTTCTGCGTTTCTCCTCGGGATCTGGTTTTGGCAGTTTGGGGGTATCTTGGTCCGTCGTAAATGCACGGTGGCTCTCTTCGGCATTGAGAGATGATGATTAAGTATGCTATTCCGAAGTACGTTGAATTTGCTTTTTCGTCCATTGTGATTCATATTGTGTGGAGCACTCAAATTATGGATAATATTGCCAGGGGTTTGCACCATATTGTAGCGAGACACCACGTTTGGACAGGCGTGTAGGTATTTGCGCAAGACATATTATGGTGACTAGGTCGTGCGGAAATGCCAAGAGGCCAGCTGGCTGATATCATGTACATATAAGGGGACTCCTAGGCACACTCGCTGTTTTGTGAGAGGCACGATCTCTCTATGTGCCATAGCACATCCAAACCCAGCGCCGGGGACCATATGTCTCACCCAGTGGGTTCAGACCCCTTCGATCTCTACCCCTTGAATGCAGTCCGTGGTCGTTCGCTAGTTGCCCCAGGGCGGGTGGCGCGTCGGGTACAGCCTTCCGTCGGAGTCTCAGAGATACCAAGTTACGTAGATGCGGCCGTTGAGCCTGCCTCTATGAGCCTTTTACATGGCGGAACTAGACAAAACAAAGTACACTTTCAATGTCTTCGATAACCATTAATCGTTGCTGGTTTGGAAGCAATTGTCACATTGGGTCGGGAATTCCGTCCATGTTATATTTATTCCACGGATTCTCGATATGAGCAGACAGTCTATATCAAGATATATTAGCACATATCTATGATTGCGGAATAGAGAATAGAGTCGAAGGTCCGAAAAGCTAGGGCTAGAACGTCCATGATCCAGGTAGTCACGGCCTTGGAACAGAAAACCAAGAAAGTCAACAGAAGTAGAGACACAAGAGAGAGCAACAAATCAATTGCACTAAAGCCAGACAAAGGGAATAATTAAAGCAACCACAAACTAACCCAAGTCTTTCTTATGCGCCCCGAGCACCACTGAACGAACCGTAAAAAGCGAGATATGGATATATACTTTTGGCATGAGCCGGCTTTCTTTGGCACGGAGATGGCGACAACTATTCAATACCCTCTTCACAACCACAAAGGCACAGGAATTGAAAAGACGATCTAATCTAATATATTGCTCTAGCTTTCTAATCTCCAAGACCATTGCTCGCATCAAACTCAGCACTGGTTCGCCAAGCTGTTAGGGCTACAACGGTCCACCTGCTGTCCGTGCTGAGCCAAAACGGCTAATTGCTACTTGTAGCATTATAGTCGTACCACATGACATCAAGGCAAGATGGCCGAGTTGGTCTAAGGCGTCAGGTTAAGGTTACCTTAGCAAACAGCTTCTTCAAGCTTCCTGATCATCGTTTGATGGCGTGGGTTCGAATCCCACTCTTGTCATACCTTTTTGCCATTTTCGCTTTGTATCCGCGACCGAGATAGTGAGCAGTCAATAAACCTACATCTATGGTGCATTGCTTTTACACTTGGCTTTGCACTTTCTAGATATGATATCCTCATACCGGTCATAATAGACAAACAATCCTGAACTTACCCGCCCGTGGGACAAACAACTCTCTGGACTTGTTCTCCCGTTTGCTTCCAGAGCCTTTCCGTGGGCAGCTTTTCCCCACCACAGCAATTCCCCAACGGTCAGAAAATGACCATTTCAAAATAATTCTTATTATGCATGTCCCCATATCGGAATTCGTCAGATTGTAGATATTAGCCTTGTTGCTGACCATTCAGTCAGACTGACATCTTCCACAACAATTCTTTTAAGTTGGCAACACAGCCTTCTGGAACCGCAATAAGCAACGTTCAAGTCATATCACGTTGCCCACTATCCTCATGAGCACCCCTGACTGTACTGACCTCTCTTCTCACCCGTCAACAGAACCGAGCTGATAAAGGTTACACCAATCACACCGCGCAAAAATGAAGCACATCAACGAATTGGCCCTGGCTGCGGCCTGTTTGCCCGGTGTGATCCTCAACGCCGCCCCAGTCCCCGAGGGCCCCGCTGCCGTGCCCTCCCAGCTTGGTGCGAGTGAGACCGAGCCTGCCGCCTCGAACAACCCCGAGGGTCACGCTGCGGCGGCGACGCCCGGTGCCTGTGACTGCGAGGGCAGTGACTGTCCGCCGATGTCGAGGCCGGAGGCCGCGGTGGGTACAATATGGTTAATGGTGATAACGCCGATTGCACTGACGATGGCTGCGATGACCACCCCGACTGTGATTCTGGTTCGTCTGATGAAAGTGGCGGGTTCCGGGTGCTCGTTATCGGGTACCCTGACTCCGATCCTATTGCCACTGTTGATTTTCTCTAAATCATGTGAGGAGCTCGCTGCTAAGCGTTTAGCCATAGCTTATTGACATTGGTTCGAGACGCTGAGCATTGCGAGCCCCATAACACGGAAGATAGCGGCGGAATCCATCCGGTGGCTATTATCAAATCCAAGATATACCAACAAAGTATGCCTTGTTTAGACTAGACTAGAAGAATAAGATAACCTTAACCAGGGTAAACAATTTTCCAGAAGCAAGGTAAGATATGGACCCACTTTCATGTACGTGGGCAAATTCATACATGAATTGCCTACAGGTAAGTGTGGGCCAGTGACGACTTTTTATGACCGCTTTGAGTTCACCTCGACGGCTTCTTGTATAGACAAGATATGAAGCCCTTGTGCAGATACCACCTAGAAGGCATAATGGAACCGGCAGATCTCATATCAACTAATCAGCCCCACTGTCTATGTTCCGAGAGGTCCTTATGAGTACTAAAAAGTAAGATAAGTAAGACTAGCGGCGTGCGAGCCGATTCATGGCCAGAGGGGGTGTACATACCGGCAGGAAATGAGTCTCGAACTATAAATGATGCACGATCGAATGTCAGGTCCTGCATAGAGCAAGATAAGAAAGTGTGTACAGTCTATCGCGTGAAGACAAAAAGTGTAAGGATGAGGCAGTATGCATTTATTGTTAATGTGCAAGGAGCTTGCAATTTGCCACATATTAGATATCTGTTCTCTATGCACAGTAGTGTTTCCAGCGAAATGGTCTCGATTTTAGAGTTTCCGATCGAGCACTACAGTGAACCTGTTCTTCCCAGAATAGAGCGTTCGACCGTGATGGACCCGCCCCTAAACTCGACGGCTCGAAAACTAGCACGATCTCACCGAGAAATGCAATGAGGCCATTATGCAGAACCGAGAAAACACAGGGCTGATTGTGAGAGCATTGAAGTTGAAGGTAGGACTTTTATCAGGGCTCGATAGTAACGTTTTAATGTACGGTATATCTCACAAGGTGACGTGAGGGGAGATTACTCAGCCACCGAAAGCTGTTTAAGTTCAAGCTCTGCAAGCATAATGCTTATCTCCGTCCTGTGGTGAAAGCAGCCGAGACAAAGAACCTCATGTTTAGGGCTGCACTCTGTGGCGTCGGTTCTTTCTCTTGACTCGTCGGAACCAGACTTCCGTGAGCGTTCCAGGACGCGGGATCATGCGAACCCTGAACTGACTCGAACTGACTCAGGGTGCTGGCTGAATTTGGGGTCAATTGGAAAGAGTCACCCACTGAGTTGGATCTAGTCTCTGCGGACGAAAGTCATTGCGGAGGAAATCCGATGCATCTCTGAGAGTCGCATTTGTGTTGCTGGCCACCTTACCTTGACTGGTCGTGGCCGTACTGCCGACCGGTGTTATTGCATTGTGCGGTTGTCTCTCCCACCTCCATCTCAAGGTTCACGCCCGGAAATTGGCCACTGAATCCATGGAAATCAAGGAGCAGGTACGAAGGTTAATCGGTCGCATCGTACCACTCAGCGCAGCGCTGGAAGCATTCTTGACCTGTTCCTGCTTCCCAGATCCCTGTGCATTGGCCAATCTGGCAATTAGGGCTGGAGGGCAGCGGGTACCTCCCGCCAACCCCTCGGGACGTCCACGGAGGGCGCTGGCTGCTGCTGAATTTTCAGTGCTCGTTCCTGAGTGAAAGTTTGGAACGGTGCAGGCCATCCCAATGACTGATTGCCTTGGGGGGCGCGCACAGGTGAATAAATTTGTCACCCAAACTTTGACATCCAAGGGTTCCCCACCGCGTCATTGAACTTTAATCCCGTATCCAGGACGGAGCGCAACTCCTCGGATGAGCTTGGACCAGAAGCAGATTTCCAGTTGGGTCGGGTCGCCTTCATGCAGTGGGATCGGGGATCGAACCGCAAGCGAGATGGTGTGGAGCATATTTCTTGCAGTGATCAAACAGGTTACTCGGCAACTTGCTTCTGCAGAACTACCTCGTGGCGAGTGCGTCGGTTGACTGGTGCCCTCTGATATTTGGTCTAGTCTAGTGGCTTGGTCTAGATAATGAGGTCCCCACCCGAGCAATTTCTCAGAGTAGCCGACAGGAGCCGGCCAACTAAGAACAGAACCCAGTCTCGATTCTCGAACCATGTGTGCAGATTCCGTGCCTAAAGTTCAAAAACTATCCCTGCAAGCGCCATCAGGAATAAATATAACTAAAACGGCGATCCCCGTTTTCTTTGCTCGAGGCGATCGTCGCCGCTATTGCTACAGTCTCCCCCCATCTCTTGCCGTTTCTCACGATGCACAACCCCGACGGCTCTGCCCTGGAAACGGGGATATGGGTGGCCGTCGGTATCGCGACGGTGATCCTTATCCTTCGCATTGCCGCGAAAATCAAGATCCGCCAGCTCTATGTCGACGATGCGTTGATGTTCATCTCTTGGGTACGACAGCCCCCTGCCCCGGCATCTCACTCGGAAAGCTTTTAAGTCTGCGTCGCTAACGTCTTAATTTCATTTAGGCGTTGACCCTGTCCTCAACGGTCCTCTTGACGCTCTCCGTGCGCGAAGGCTTCGGCTCCGACCTCACACTGCTTCCCATCAAGAATGTGGAGCACATCCTCAAATACATCGCGCTGGAGGTGCTGCTGGTGACGATCAGCACGGGCATCGCGCGCTGCTCCTTCGTGATCTATCTGCTGGGGATCCTGGGCGGCAACAAGAAGTACCAGCTCGCGCTGTGGGTGGCGATGCTGCTGCAGCTGGCGGCCAATATCGTGTCCGCGGTGCTGCCCATGAGCATCTGTCGGGATGATCGGATCCTGTGGAATCCGAACATCAAGACCACCTGCGGCAACACGGTGGCGGTGGTGCGGTTCTCCTACTTTTCCTCCTGTGAGTTCGGCCCACGAAACCCTTTCTGGCTCTCGCTTCTTCAATTCGAATCAACCAGACTAACACGTTTGGCGTGGATACAGCCGTCAACACCGCGACCGATCTCTTCCTCGCCGTCTTCCCGACCATCGTCTTCTGGAACCTGAACCTCCGCCTCCGGATCAAGATCAGTCTGATCGTGCTGTTGAGTCTGGGTCTAGTGTATGTGGACCCTACCCTAACCTGAAGCCTTAGCTTCCGCCTCTGCCACCAATTCCTCACACTAACACCAAACTAGGGCAATGATCGCCTCGATCATCAAAACCACGAAGCTGAAGGACGTCCCCAGCGTGACCAACATCGGGGCCTCGGGCGGGGTGGAGCTGATCCGCTGGGGCTTCGCGGAGAGCCTGATCATCATCATCACGAGCTCGGTGCCCTGCGTGCGGCCCTTGCTCATCTCCTCGGTGCAGAAACTCTCGTCCGCGGCGCGGTCGCGCTCGTACGAGTTGTCCGGCCCCTACTCCAAGGGCAAGGAGTCGGGCCCCGGCGGCCACTACTACGGGCGGCAGGCGTCGGGCCAGCGCGACGACGCCGACAGCATCGAGCAGATCCTGAAGGATCTCCATCGGCCTCCGTCGGGGTCCGACCGCCGCCGGGATGAGGAGGGGGTTGTCGTAGAGGGCGGGATTCAGAAGCAGGTTGAGTTCTCCGTGGTGACGGCGCGGGACGGGTCGTAGGCTGTTTTGTACAAACATAGAGGGGTATACATAGTACTATAATTCTAGCATGATCATGGTTAAGAGAACTTTTTTTTTTGTGTTAAGCTCTGTCTGCAAGTCTGCAATTCAGGGACTTCCGGCAGGCATGTTTCACTCCACCCCCCCCCTCCCGGCGGACCGGGGAGCTGGTACGCGCGGGGAGAGAAACCGGTGATTTTTTTTTTTTTTCTTGCGGTGGTGGTGCCAGTTGCCACTCAGTGCCGGTTTTCCCGCTCTCAAAATTGGGGAGGGGGTTACGGAGGGGGACCACATTAATGAGTGTACGGGCGTCCTCCCCGCTTGTAGCCGTTCGGTAGTTGTAATTGGGCAAACCCGCGACCGTCGCTACCAGACTCTCGTCTCTCCAGTCAATCGCAAAAAGGGGGAATGAATGCACGGGGCAGTAGGCAGAACTTCCTCCAAGGTGTCTCGGATGACTCAAGCCACTGGAATTTTCTTTTTCTTTTTCTTTTTCTTTTTCTTTTTCTTTTTCTTTTTCTTTTTTTTTTTTTGTTCCTGGAATCCTTTCAATCAAGAGTGGGTCATTATTTTGCCGGTAGTCTAGTCTAGCGCTCCTGCTTCCCTTGGGGTTAGCGTGGCCTAAACCTCACTAACTTAAGTTACGAGTAGAAGAAGTATGGCCCGGCGGCCGGGGCTAGTCCAGATGCCATTCATCTCCCGGGACTTCGGATTCCCATCGCGTCTTGCTTGTTTGGCGTGCTATTTTTGGGCGCTGATGACTTTTAGAATGGGTTGTTTCTCGTATTTATGCCTTGGGTGTTCCTGGTGTCTTTCATTTTGCATCGAGATGTCGTTCGTGTTCGACCGTTCTTCGGCCGTGATATTTATTATAGGGGTTTTGCTTCGTTGTTCGATTGTCCGTTGCATGGAATGATAATTTGTGGGTTCTCGTAATGGACGCTGACGCACAGATTTGTCCCACGCACTCTTCGCGCTCTACAAACTGAGCGTGTGTGCTCAACACGACTTTCGCCGGCCGGTCGTGGAAGCGTGACTTCTTGGAATGAGAGGATACTTAGAACGACTCGAGCGAAAAGCTTTTTGCTTGCTTGCCTGCAAAGAAGACCGGTTGACTCTCAACGAAAAGTCCCATTCACTATCCAGGCATAGCAGGGCCTGTTAGCACGAAGAACACATGAATAACATCTACCCCGTCCAAGCAGGCTGAAAAGGAAAGTATTGGAATGAGCTGGAGGAGCGCAGCCTTAACCACTATCTGACGACCCACCGAGCCTCTATCAAGTTTGCTACGCCAAACTCAGAAACACCGTCAGTTATCCATCACAAGGGGAAGTCATTCCAATGACCAGCACCGCATCGGGACCCTCGCGAGTCATCACATCCATGGCGCACTCAGGACATGCCCGGGTTATAGACACTTTACCTTCACAACACCATCCCCCGCCCGCCAGCCAGCCAGCCAGCTGCTCTAACGTGCACCCGCGCTCAGGCTCAACTGCGTACCCTCGTCCACAGTACACCCATCCCCAATCCCCAAAAGAACAGACCTAATTAATACCCATCCACCACCCCCCTCCCCACCTCCCCGCGCCTTCTCTCCTCATCCACCGCCCACCACCACCCAACCAACTCATCCCCCTCCCCCTCCCCCTCCTCCCGGTCCATCTGCCACGGCTTCACCGCAAAAATAAAATGCACATTCTTCACCGCCCCATCCCGCCAGATCCCCGCATGCGTACCCTCACCCTCGCCCTCGCCCCCACCCACCCCCCGCATCGGCTTCAACGCATTATACACATACGGCAACGCCCGCCACCGGCCCCGGAACACATTCGACAACAGCTCCTGGTCCGCCAGCGCGTACCTTTTCACCTGCTCCGTGTCCTGGAGCGCCGTCTGCACCGCGACGAAGTCAGTCCGTCGGGGTTGCACGACCAGCAGTCCGCTGTTGAGCATTGCCACGCCCGCGGTAGCCGGGGGACCGGTGGTTTGCGCGGTGTCCGGGGTGGAGTGTTGGGTTGTGTAGGCGCAGTTTGTCGGGGTCCTTTTCCTTTGAAGTCAGGTTTTTTCTCTTTGCATAATAGTGGTGGTTGGGGGTGGGGGTTTAATCTAGGGTGGCGTACCAGTCCCTCGGATAATGCTGCTTTTTCAGCGGGTTGCAGGCGCAGGCGTGGCTGGCCGCCAGGATCTGGGTGTCGCTGTTGAGGGGGATCTCCATCAGCTCGTCCATGTTCTGCCGCACGAGCATGTCGCTGTCCAGCAGGACGATGCGGGCGTAGTCTTCTAGCGCGAACACGACGAGTTTCTTCCAGGCTTCGGCGAAGCGGGGGTCGTGCTCGTGGGTGTGATCCCCGGACGGGGTGATGGTGGGGACATGGCGGGAGGGGATGCCGCGGGCGCGGAGGGCGGCGACGCCTTCTTCTGGGAAGGAGGTTGTGTAGAGCGCGATGAAGGGGTAGGGCGTGTTGGTTTTTTGGATGGAGTGGGCGAGGGTCAAGAGGCCCGGCAGGTAGTTTAGGTTGGTGATTAGGGAGGCCCAGACTTGGGGTTGGGTTAGCAGTGGTTGGACTGGAGATGGGTAGGGCTGTACTGTACCTTTTTGCGGGGGTTCGGCCATGGTGATTGATGGTTCTGCGGTGTGGATGGGAGGTTCTGCTCTGGGGGGTTCTTCGGGGCAGGTTCAGGATGTTATCACCGCATACAGGCGGGGAACGAGAACTTATATATGACGTACGCACCGTACTTTGTATCGCGATCGCTGGGCAGAGATCGAGATTTCGGTCGATTGGTGCCGATCACGGAGATCAGCTCAGCTCGCCAGGCGTAGGCAATTGAGAATTTAAGCTCCAGGCCCACTTGATTGTCTTGGCTGCGGAACTAAAGTTCCGGCACGGCCAATGAGAATGCTTGGACGGGGTATGCTTGGAGCTGAGGGCTGTTTGTGCCCCTGATGCTCGGTGTTTGTCCGGCTGAGGCAAGGCAGTCTTGCGGATTTGTTTGTCTCTTGCAGGTGCATGAATCGATTGTGGCAGTCGCGGACCCACCGCATGTTTGTTTTTCTTTTTGATCAGCGGATGAGATTTAGTTTCTTGATACTCAATCATCAAAAGCACCAAATAGGTTATCCCGAGGGGGTAGATGCCTTTGCGCCCGAAAACGCAGTGCTAATTTCAGCTCAATGTCTTTTCTCTCTCCGTTGCGATTGCCTTGATTCCCTGTAGAACTCAACCCCTGCATCAGGTTACACAGCGGTTACCGAGCTTAGCATTGATCATGCTCCGTCCCGACCCGCTCCGTCCCGCTCCCGTTCCACATGAATAGCCGCCCTTATCCGCCCTAATCCGCCCCGAATCAAGGCATTTCCACTAAGAAAACAAGCAACGACCGGGTGAGCAAGACCCCTGACCCCGCTCAGCCTCGTGGCAGATCTGAGACAACGTGTATCCAGGCTGTAAGGGAGGATGGCTAGGAAAGTGGACCAGATTACAAGACTAACGACACTAAGGAAGCACAATCATAAGACCAACCACGTCAAAGGCACCTCAAAAGGCAATAGAGCTAATTGACCCGGACAGACCAGATAGAGACTTAGTCCCCTGTCCATCGAATGCGGATCTTCACCGTCTGAGACAATGATTTTCCCGGCCCGGATCCGATCCACTTAGTAGCGAGTATAGTACAATAACTTACTACATGTGTTTACTACAGACACCCAACCCCAATACACCCAATACTAAACCCGGCGTAGCCCTCCGCCCTACAACCTCTCGCGCCGCGCTTTTGCCCTTCTCCCCGGCCTCCTCCACCCACATATCTTCACTCCCCCCAACCCTCAAAGTACAATTAATTACTCCGCCGTCTTGACAAGCGCAGAGCCCTTCCTTCCCCCCATCCAATGCCAAACATTCAACCCCACCGCCTGCACCCACGCCGCGCCCGCCAGCGCACACAACGCCGTCAGCCCATGCCGGTAGAGCGGGGCATCGCCCGTCCGGAAGATCTGGCCCCCGCTGACCCCGGATAGATTGGCGGCCATGATGACGAGTCAGCTTGCGTTAGAGTTTGCTGGATCCTCCCAGTATGACGGAAAGAGAGGGTTAG
Source organism: Aspergillus floridensis (assembly GCA_012184565.1). NCBI lineage: Eukaryota > Fungi > Ascomycota > Eurotiomycetes > Eurotiales > Aspergillaceae > Aspergillus > Aspergillus floridensis. The sequence goes on from WOUI01000115.1 coordinate 58,888, forward strand.
GGGGACGAACGCAAGAGCCACGCTGCTTTCTTGGGGCGTGGTGCAGTTTATTGCTAGCCAGGCGACGTTTAGGATGCTTTCGAAAGATCATTAGTTGCGTGAGACAATGGAAAAAAGAAGGAGAAGGTAGGGATGGTAGTGGCAAGGATCGTCAGGGCAAGGACGTACTGCATAGCCGCATGCCCCACGCTCGCCGCGACGATGGCAGATATGGTCATTTTTGACTGTCAGTTGCAGGCCAGAGTGACCAGTACATAGGCAACAGGGAAAGATGAAGATAAATAGTAGTTGGAAGTGGGAGAACCGGATGTCGATAACTAATGGATCACGTGAAGGCAGGGTTAGGCACAGAGCGGAGGATAGGCTCCCTGGCATTTGGATTCACACTCTCTGCTCCACACAACTTTCGAGGACTACCGGTGTTTCCGGTAGACGTAAAGGAGAAATATACCAACTGGCAGCACCCCCAGTGATAGAATCGCTGTTCTGGGCAACTTGAATACAGCGCCCAACCAATTCAATCCATGCTTCGATCTACCGTAGCTGACATTCTCAATATCCGCGAGAATCTGATCAGCCTTGGTGTATTGGGAGGTCCAGCACTTATGAATGATGTCTCCATATCGAATACCCTCCACCGACGGAAATATTCCCCGAGAGTAGTTTTGTGCAATTGTTTCCCCATCATCGTCACTGATTTCCTCATACGGGCGGGCGCCGACCACGATCTCGAAGATCAGACAGCCCAGGGCAAAGAGGTCGGTCTGAATGGATCGACGGGACTCGGGAGACAGTCTGTACCGGTCCTCTTCCGTGACCAGCGGAGGCATGTCGCCGATGCCGGAGCCGGCAAAGTCACAAAGCTTGAGTGAGAAGTCATCGGCCATCAGGAAGTTGCGCGCGCTGATGTCCCCATGAATCACGGAGTGGCTGTGAATGAATTGCACGGCGCGAACTGCATTCTGGATCCAGGCATCCTTGGTCGCATTGTCCACGTGCGCGTGCTTCTTGCGGATGTAGTCTCGGAGATTGCCATGGCGCATATAGAAAGCGGATGCCATTCTCATTTATGTCGATGCAGTCGAGAACGTCCCTGTGCTTGGGAAGAGATTGGTAGATTAATCTCTCTCGTTCGATAGTCATGGAGGAAAACGCCTCTTCCTCTCGCATAGACATAGCAGTCTCTTCGCTGCATTTACTCAAGTCATGGCGCAGCGGGCATTTCAGGACCTCGTTATCATTGCACGAGTCGCGAAAGATCATGCCCGAGGACCCAAATGCAATCATCGGTCGCCGAACCCCTTCCGGGTATATTATTACGGGATAACTCATGGTCCGATTGATTTTGGGAAGACCGGTGGCAAGTGCGATCCTTGCCAAGCAAATTGGTTCAACATTCATCTCCATCCAGGGGTGATTTATCTCCTTTCACAAGCCATAAGCCGCACATGATTATGTGATTATGTAACCTCAGATCCTTAACGTAATCGGACACCGAACCGGCGCGACACCGAACCGGCGGCCGCGCCGGCCCACCAAAATCCTCAACATACTCGACCACCTTGACCATCTTGAAGCCGGAAAACGTGCTTGAATTGCCAACTTACCCGGATTCTTGGTGTTTTATAACATAACTGATAAGAATAAACGTATGGCCCTCGCCGTTGAGGCTTTTCAACGCGGAAAATTCTCTACAAAGGCCGCGTGCGCTGCAGCTTTTGACGTCAAGATTAGCACCTTCAAAGAACGCCTAAATGGCGTTAAATCTCGTACTCAAAGAGGTGCTAATTGCAAGAAGCTATCCTCAATTGAAGAAGACACATTAAAACAGTAGTTTCTTGATATAGCACGCCGCGGATTATCTCTTAGAATCTGCGATGCTCGATTCTCAGCCGAACTGCTTCTCCAAGCAAAAATAAAGCCAAACCAACATGGTTCTATATCAGAACGCTGGGTCAATCGCTTTATCAAACACCATCCTGAATTGAAGTCTAAATTCACCTCGAAATATAATTATCAACATGCTAAATGCGAGGACCCCCAGCTGATCCAAAAATAGTTTGAATTAGTCCGTTCTACAGTCCAGAAATACGGCATTCTCTATAAAGATATCTGAAACATAGACAAGACTGGATTTCAGATAGGAATAGCTTCAACTGTACATGTAATCTGCGGCTCCGAAACCCGAGAATCACAGGCAAAGTATATACAGCCTGGAAATCGCGAATGGGTAACTTCAATTGTTGGAATTTCAGCCTCAGGAATAGTCCTACCACCACAAATCATTTTTGCAGCGCAGCATCACCAATCGACTTGGTATAAGATCTGCCCAAGGTCTTACCATATCAGCGTTAACGAAAATAGATAGACTACTAATAAACTTGGCTTTGAATGGCTTTAAAATATATTTAACCGATATACAGCCTCACAAACAGTCGGTTCATACCGATTACTGATTCTTAACGGTCACGGCAGTCATACAACACAGCAGTTTGACCAGTTCTGTACAGCTCATAAGATTATACCTCTATATATACCTCCTCACTCATCTCATAAGCTTCAACCGCTTGATGTTACGTGCTTTGGGCCATTGAAAAAGCTATATAATCAGCAGATTTATAAAGCTATTCGCAGCGGCAAAAGCTCAATTACCAAAATTGATTTCTTGCAGTACTATACCAACATACATACCAAGGCCTTCACCAAAGCTAATATTCTCAGTAGTTTTCGAACTACAGGTCTTGTTCCGTTTGATCCTCAGAAGGTCCTTTCAGAGCTTCATATACAATTAAAAACACCAACTCCACCGGCTTCCTCGCATTCGAATCAGTCGTTCTACCTCAGAAAAACACCGAATAATCTATACGAGCTGGGGAAGCAGAAAAAAGAACTGCAGAAACTCGCAGACCAAGGCCTTTCATCAATAGTTACACATGAAGTTATTGAAAAAGTAATAAAGACAGCAGAACAGTCAATACAGTCAGCAATCTTACTTCAACACCAAGTTAAGCAGCTACAATCAATAGAGGCACGTAAACAAGAGAAGAAAAAGACCTCACGACGGTTTATACAAAACGATGGCACTTTAACAGGTCAAGAAAGCTTTGATATTACGCAGGCGTATGAAAACAAGACTATTCAGACTTCGGCTGCAAGGCCTCCCAAGGCACGCCGGCGGGCTCGCTGTAGCGTATATAGAAGTAAACAACATAATCGGTTAAAGTACCCGGTTGAAAACACCAAGAATTAATGTATATAACCTTTTTGGTATGGTTTTCAAGCTTCATATGTAAGGAGGATGTTGAGGATTTTGGTGGTGGGCCGGCGCGGCCGCCGGTTCGGTGTCGCGCCGGTTCGGTGTCCGATTACGTTAACTAATGCCTCAATCCTCAGGCCAGCCGCTCACCCCGCAGTCCCACTTAAGCACATCGAGTGATGGCATGGCCTTCCGTCGACAGACTCATCGACTGGAAGAGGAGGTGTCGGCTGACTTGGACTTTGTCGTTCCCTATCCTTCTTATTAAAAAAAACCGCTTTTGGAGCCGGTATGCATTGTGTTCACCCTGCAAGATGGACAGTCAAAGAGCCGGTTTGTACTATTGGGATTATAGACCGTTCGATTGATCACACCGCAATCGCCATCAGCGCATGGGTCAACTCCGGTGTCTGTCTTGGTGTGCTTGCATTTGAATTTCATATTTGTAATATATGCGGTGCACATATTGAGCTCGAATTGATTGAGGTTCCGGCTTAACAAATCCAAGGAGCTTGATCGTGAGACAGAACAAGTAGTGCTGTGGGCAGAGATGTGACAGTGTAGAATTATCCTCCCTTGCTGTGCGCAAGTTCGAGTGCATTGATGTCCCGTCCAATCATTAGATCACTGGAGGTTTCTTTTATGTCCAGTACTACTTTTGACAGGCATACCCCGCTTCAGTCCCCGCGTGAGGGAGTGTGGGAGTGGTGAAGTACACTACCCTGGACGTGGGCAGGAACAGCCACAAGTGGCTATTATCAGGCTCGGTCTCTGCCCAATCAGCAGTTGGAAGATTCCGCCATTCTTGACGAGGACACCAAGCATGGCTGACGCCACATGCAATCATGGAACAGGGGTCACAGACGTGTAAGCGGCAGCATATCTGCGAGGTGCGGATCCTGCGATTGCCAAGGCTGATGGTTGCTGGTTGAATCATTTTCGTTAACTCAGCGCAGATGGAAATGAGTAACACTGACCTCGGCGCGGTCCCAACAAAATGGACCGTATTACTCGGGACTCTGGAGTGTAGGTATCTTGCTATATTCTCGTTTGTGTCTCTCAGGCCCCAAGATAATTTTCGGCCCATTCTGAGATTTCGAAAAATGCAGTACGTGGGTGTCGTCATACAAAGGCTTTCTGACTCCATAGCCCAGCTAATCAGTGATGATCGTCAAAAAGCAGTGTGTAAGCGACCAGCTAGTGGATTTGAAAGCTGATGGTGGCCTATGTGGCTTACTGATCGATCGGTATGAGCAGCCGGTGGGTTACTTTAAGCACAGGCAGCAGGCCTTCTCAGCCGTCTAATCTTGAATCTGAACTAGTAACAAAACGAACCGAGTCCGGTATACGGCAAACGAGCAATGCAGCATGCATGCCGCTTCTATGCTGGGGGGAGTACGATTTTGGCCCAGTCACACTGAAACGATGGATGTGGTTTTATACCGTGAGTCAATGCTCAGAAGATACGGGGTGAGAGCGAGCTGGTGTCTCTAAGGCCTAGCGTCTCAGTTTTCGAGGAATGGTTCTTAGACGTTAGTAAATTTTGCATTTGAGTTTTGAGTCCTCGGACAGCGGGAGGAATATCTTGTGGTTAAGGCGTGTGGGAACTGGACTTTGAGTACAGCACAAGCAGATTCCGTAGGCGCTGGTCCTCTCGTTTCATCTACCAGGCCCTCGATCGCTGTCTTGATCTGCGTTTGTACCTAGCAACCTTCGGGACATGGCAAATGGAGGTTGCCTTTTTAAAAAAAATTGAGACTGGATATTTGCTGATCACCGTTCTTACATTTGACCTGTGCGGTGTAGGACTCCAACTCTCTGCGAGAGTATGCCGGATAGGAATTCTGAGTGGATATCAAGTCATGACATGTATGGGCTTGAGAGCAGATTAATGTACCGGCATTTGGTTACATGGCAGGGTACAACTAGAGAGCAGCCAGCTACTAATCATCAATCCATCACAGCGGGATAATATATTGCACCCACCCCGACAACTAACCCTCAATTTCATGAATAATCACATCATCACTCAGCTCCTTCAGCTTTCTGATGCATTCCTCGCTGAGAGGTCTGAAAGATACTGTCAATCTCTAACTCAACCAATTCAGTGGCCGTAGGCTTACGGAGGGTAGCAAGTAGGAGGCAGCGCTCGGTTGCAGATCCAGATGTCCTGGTCGGTATCATCTTGGATGATTCTATTGTGGGTCTGAAGTCAGTCGCATCAGGTTGGTTGGATTCGGTTGATTTGCACTTACTTCCTCACATCGTCATCGTACTTGTCGTAAGCCTCGATGCTCTTGTAGCTGTAGTAAATTCTCTATGTATGATCAGCGGGTGAGCTTGGAGCCTCCGGAGGCCGGCGGCTGTGGGGTTGACCTACCTTCTTATCAACCATTGTGTGTGGTATGCCTTCCTCCTGCTGTGCAAGGGGGAAACTAATGCGAGTGGGTTATGCGACCCTTTTCTAATCTCGTTGTTCTCCTCTACGGAATGAAATTCCGTCGGATTGTCATCCGGACCTTAAGTGGTTGCGTGTCGATCTTCAGGAAAAGTTCCTGTAAATTTCGTCAATTGGTTCGAGGTGCTGAGTAAGTGGTGTTGCTGATGTCCTGTCGTGACATGTGTTGCAGTCAAAATCTTTGCCGTGACAAAGGAACAGATGGTTTTACTACGCGAAACACAACAATAAAATGCCATTTAAACTCTCTGTTACTGTGTGCAGTGGAGCCCACGTCGAATTGACCTAGGCAGCGTCTTCTGCATAGCAATAGCTAATATGCTCTTCCATGGCCATCCGATCACCCTTACGACGTACTCCTCATCAAGACGCATGTGAATCCATACCCATAGAGCACTGCAGCGTCTACCCCCACCAATACATCACCAGACACAATATAATTCAGCAGCCTATCAAAACCATACCATTATGTACCCCCACTACCTAGCATCCTGCTGCCTACATGATGATTCGGACCAATTAGCCCCAAGCCTTACGAGTCGCATCACTCAATTCTAGATGAACAGAGTCAGTGACCTGCTCCACTCCCGGAGAACAATTCCGAACCCACCAGATAGATCAGGTTCCCATCCTCATTCTTGATTCGATCGGCCAGGTACAAGCCCTGCAATTCCCGGTATTCCCCGCCGGCACCTTTCAGAAAGGCCGTCAGCCGGGGACCCCGCTCCGTCTGTTCGAGCTCGATGTCGCGCGCGCTGTGGGTGAAGTCGTGTCCGCCCCATTGGAAGCCTCCTGTCGTGATTCAACTCGTCAGTCATCACTCATTTTCTCCCGGAAGTCTCCACTCAAATTGTGTTTGGAGTCCCAAGTAAAGAAAGGGGGATGCTAGATATGTAGAGCTGGACTCACCGTTCGCATTCCCGATGTGCCGATCCAAGGGAAACGTCCGCGCGACCATCTCGTTGTTGCGACGGCGCACCTCGGCGTGGAGGATAGTGCGACCGTCCTCCTTGATGAGGTGGATGTTTTGGCAAGAGGTGTGGAAGGACATTTTGTTCGATATACAGTTCTAAAAGGTTGAGGTGAAGGTATGTTGAAGCTGAATCGAGAGTGGAAATGAGGAATCTTGGTGGACGGTCGCGGGGTTAGGGTTATATATGCGGGCGGAGATGTGGGTGTTGCGCATGGCTGCCCTTTGGGCGCTGCATGGTGCATTCGACTGCACTGTACAGGCTGCATGACGACATCTTGCTTCGCGGGTCGTGATGGGCGCGAATAGGGAATTGTTGTCACTCATATGATGTGGAATGTCAGGTTGCGTTGCATGCTGGAGCTCAGTGGGATTCGATCTCTCTTGTGAAGGCATGGGCGTCTACTGCATTTAGTGCCTTGCGAAAGTTCTTGTACAGCCTATCTTCATCGATGATGTTTTTTCTCTTTTATTTAGCATACTTTCGGTGAACTATGCATCTACTGTGAAATTAGCATGTTAGGAGATCCTTGCCAGTTATAATAGAAAGCCCCACGGCAGCTGGCCGATCACAATAAGAACCATACACTGTGTATTACCTACACGGATCAACAGGTAAAAGAAGAAATCAGGGTGCATCACAATAGTAACAGCTACCAAGAGGCTAGCCTTGACAGTTTCTCTAGTGAAAAGAGTTCAGTGGTAAGAAGACAGACTTCGGATCTGGAGTAGACCTTTCACTTCGGATATATTGCACTGGAAACCTTTCTCCGGGGAGCGTCTATAAATCGTATGGGAAGACAGAACAAGCAGCACCGATCTCCTAAATGATAACTCAAAAATTGTAATCTCTACATAGCCTGCTGTCTTCGAAAAATATCTCCACCAAAAGAATATTTGCTCTAGGTATGCAAGTAAAGTATTCTTTTCCCCAGAACTCCAGTATCGAGAAGGTAAGTCCGAGGATCGAGGATTGGCGGATTACCTTGCATGACACAGTCTGTGAGACCGGCAGGGCGAATGCCCTGACATTCGAAGAACCCTGAGATGACAGGTCGCGGACGAGGTTTTCAACTTCTGGACCGAGCAGACACCGGGCTTATGTACCCTCATTCATAATACTACTCTATGCCTAGGGATCTCTGGCTAGTTCGGAGAAGATTTGGCTCTACATTCAGCGCATGGCTACCTATTTATAAGCTGTCTAATGTTATAGAATTTGTGGAAGGCATCCCACGGCAGCTAGAGGTACAAGAGGAATGGCCGAAATCGGTACTGCTGGTTTCACTGAACGGTAGGTGAATAACTAGGTTGCCCGTTGACTCAGCATAATTCTTGGGAGCCGTAACCCGGGTCGCTCAGTCAGGTAAGTGAAAATCATGAATTTAAAGGCGTTGAGAAATAGAGCAATAAGATTCAGTTTAGGATGGAAGACTCGCTTGATGGTAATTGGTGAAATAAGGTGGATGAGGTTTCCAAGGTGGCCTGACAAGCGATTGTGCCAGAAGAAAAAGGTAAATAAATGACGTAAAAAAAGGAAACCAAAAAAACGAACAAAACAGAAATATTGGAATGACTAAGAAACTATGTGGAAGAGGTTTGTTTACCGATCCAAACATGATCGGATAAAGAATCCGAGATTCTAACGCGCCGGCACCCGTGACTGGAAAAGATAACTCAAAGTCCCGTCGGGCGGACCACTTCCACCCTAGCAGAGATTGTTCAGCTTGGTCTGATTAAGAGCAGAACCACTAAGCGATCAAATGTTAGACACATGAAAATTCTTCCTTATTCCTTATGCAGCCCATCATCCCAGCTCCATCATTCCCGTTCTCTTCATCTTCTACTAGGCTTAAGGTTACGACAGCCCGCCTCCGCAAGGGGTTGGAATCGTGCGGCGAGTGCCGGCGACAAAAGACAATAGTAATAATCCCTTGGTTCTCATTGATCCCTAACCATGTTTAACGCGACGATAGTGCCGACTTAGGGACAAGGCCGCTGCCTGCGAACGTTGTACCGAGCATCGACTCGCCTGTACCTTCGACACGGGGCAAGATGGGCGACACAACTCGTTCTCTCAGCGGAGGATTGAAGAAATGCGGGCGGAACGGGATACTCTGGTCGAGCTGTTCCAAGCTCTGAAGAACAGTTCAGACGCGGATATTGCGCCTCTGTTGGACCTCATTCGCAGCAAAGCAAGTCTTTGCGACATAAGACTGTATCTCGACAACAACAGACCTCAACATCAGCAACAAAGGTCCACATCTCCTAACGTGGTCAATAAATCTTCAACCCTGGTCGAAAATGCTGAACATGCACATCAGTGATAAGATACGACTCGTGGCAGAGTGATGTGCCAAGCACATCAATCAGCTTCCCGTAGTCCGAATGCAAGGAAGCACACCCGGAGGATGCCAGATGGTAAGGGCAGAATTTATCCGTCTCGATGAAATCATCCATTTAGAACCCACCGAGCTTGTTCCTGACGGCAATTTCAAGGGCGCCATGAGATTTCGAGCTACGCGATGTATTATACCGAATCGCGCTACAAGTCTCTTCGAGCAGCAACCTAAAAGTAACTCGCCACCGGCTCCCCCAACACCTCCAAGCGCGGCGTAACCCCCAACCCAGGCGCTGTGGGCGCCGAGATCCTGCCATCACGCACCTCAAACTCCCCATCCGCCGTCTTGAGCGCCACCATATCGCGACTCTCCAGGACACACCGCAGGGACCGCGCCGGCACCGTCTGACCGAGATGCACGATGGCCGCGAACGCAATATCCGACCCCGTGGTCTCCTGCACGCTGACCGTATACCCGGCCGCGAGACAGATATCCCGCTGCCTGCGGCCGCGCGTCAACCCCCCGTTCTTGGAGATCTTCAACCCGATGCCCTCGGCGGCATCGTCCGCCACGAGCTGGATCACCGACGCATCGTCCGTGGCCAACTCATCGAAGATGATGGGCACGTCTGTCCGCCGCCGCAGCGAGACGAACTCCCGCCACGTCGCGCAGGGGGCCTCGAGCACGAAGTCCAAGCCCGGCGGGAGCAGCCTTAGCATCCGCAGCGCCATCTCCACCGTCAAGCCGCCGTTGGCATCGACGATGAAGAACTCTCCGGGCTGGCGATCAGCCAACGAGGCGGTAATCCGCGCTGCGTCCGCGGCAGGATCATCGCCCGCGACCTTCACCGAGTGGCCCACGTACCCCCGGGCGCGGTGCTCGGCGACGCGCTGCCGCATCTCGGCCGGCTCGCCCACGTGGATCGAGCTGATCACCGGCATGGGCGTGTTGGTGCGACCGCCCAGGAGCTCGCAGACTGGCAGACCGGCCGATTTGCCGAAGACGTCCCAGCAGGCGACGTCGAGGGCTGTCTTGGCGTGCGCGTGGCCCACCAGCGCCGCGTCCATCGTCTCGTTAATGCGGTCGACCCGTCGTGGGTCCAGGCCCAGGAGGTGCGGGGCGAGCTCGGCGATGCCCGCGCGCACGCCGCGCGCGTGCGAGGCGATGTACGTCGCGCCGAAGGGGGTGCTTTCGCCCCAGCCCTCGAGGCCGGTGTTGGTCGTGATGCGGACGATGGTCGCGTCGAAGCTGGTGTAGGTGCGGCCGCCGGAGAGGTGGTAGACGCCGCCGGCGTAGGGGAGGTCGACTTGGTAGACGTCGATGCGAGTGATTTTGAGGGTGAACATCTTGCTGGGCCAGCTGCGTGTAGATTGAAAGGAAGACAAGGAAACCGATGCTTTGGATTGATAGTCTGGTCTATGGCCAGGAAGGACTGGTTTATATACCCTGGCAGTGATCAGGTGAGATCCTGTGCATGTACTGTTTTCTTCATCAAGGGTCATGACCTTAGGGCTAATTTGTCCACCTGAGCTGTGCGGTCTTGCACTACCGAAAGGGTAGTCAATCCGCCTATCTCTGGGGTTCCGACTTATTTGCCCGTTTGGGATGTCTACGACTGGCAGTGTCTTCTTGATTTACTCAGCTTAGTGCTGGTTGCTAGTCACTAGACCGAGTGCAGTATCAAAGATGAGAGCCCGAGCTCATCTCCTGCACTCCCCACTGCGCCATTAAGCCTGATATGCGATCGACCAAATTATTGGCCACGCCAGCCCAGCATCATCTCGTCAGACCAGGTATTGCGGGGTAAACTCGACCTAGTGCTTATTATGCAGAGCGCCCTACAATGGACAGAGTATCTCGAACAAAAAGGGTTTTCCATTGCAAGTGTCTGTCAATTTGCCAGCTCAATCACTTCAGTGCGAGTGGTCATCAACAGCCCAAGAAAACAGCTCCATATCCGCCGATACTAGGGGCCGCGCAGGCAGAATTCAGATACGATCCAATCTGTATAACCTTTGCGCTTAGAAAGCGTCTCTCAAACGACATTCTAAAACATCCCCAATTGCCCCCACCTCTCAACCCTGTTCCAGACACAACCGATAACTACAGTCACCCACCAGGCCACAACCCTAACTCGTCAAACTCCCCTCAAACCTCTCCCCCACCGCCTCACACCCCGAAAACCACCCAGGCCGATGCCGCGTAAAACACTCAATCTGCGGCCGAAAGACCTCCAATCTACATCTCTGTCAACACCATACAGACCCAATCCATCATCCAAGGAAGAAACGCACCCATTAGGGATCAACGCCGGCCTAATCACCACTGTCCCCCCGCCCTCGGTCGCGCGCGGGACAGTGTAGACGGTGCATCCGCATCCTCCGCAGAAATACTTGTGCTTGGGCGCCCCGCTCGTTGTGTCGGTGATCGCGTAGGTGCGTAGCTGTCCTTGTGTGTCGATGAGGGTAAATTGGGAGCGGGGGTAGCGTGCGGTCTGTATTATTAGGACGGGTTTACCTAGGAGATGGGGAGGGGGAGGGGGTTATGATGGGCGTTGGGCGGGTTAGGGACTCACGATCTGGCAGGGTCCGCCGGCGCCCAGGGAGCAGTCGCGGCAGTAGCAGCAGTAGACTGCGGTGGGGGGGCCGGCGACGGTGAACTGGATGGCGCGGCAGAGGCAGTTGCCTGTGTGGGTTGTGGACATGGTAGGCGGTGTGATTCGGGGTGTGTTTGAAGCTGCACGTGCGTTGGGAAATAGGGTTGAGTGTATGGGTGAAGTTATCTAGCGTGCGGATGTCGAGATATGAGTATGCGTGCGGGGCTGGGGAGGGGTAAGTAAGAATTAGCAGGCTGACGTGTGGATCTGCCCCCATGCATCTGGCGCTCATCCAGTATACCTGATCTGGTTAGGCAGGCCTATTTCCGGGAAGTTCTTTCGGTGCTCTCCCTACATCGGAGATGTGCGGGGTGGGTATAACATCTTAATCTTTGGTGAAGTGAAGTGACTCTTGTTAACCAAAATGACTTCATTTTGCTGGACAATTGAGAAATAGCTTAAGATGTAATTGGCAATTCTTACCCTGAAGTGCATTCATTGCTCTGCAGCTTGATGTTCATGCTTGTTGGATCATATTTCCGCCCAGTAGAGGTGCTAGGCTCCTAGTCAGTCGTGAAAAGAGGAGTCGTCTAAGACGTTGAGAACGTTACTCCGTACATATATCACCACATTTGTGGCGACCAGGTGTGTCTCCTGACATGATGTTGAAGCCCGAGCTATGGCTTTGAGAGAACAGAATACCTCTTGCAAGGAGGGTGAAATCTGTTTGCTCTGGAGTATATCAGCGGACAGATGGCATTCTGGAATATAGGGCTAGCCTGACGAGCAGCGCATCTGGACACATGATCCCCTTTCCTAATTCTGAAGCCCTACTTGACTATTAACATCGAATTCACCCCAGTGCCCACAAGCACCTTCAAAAATGCTCCACCTTAAACCCCAACCAGACAAAGCGTCTCTCACCCCTCAAGCCTACTCCCCCTCCCCCTTCCCCTCCGCCATACCAACCCAACCACCTCCTCCCAGAACCCAGCCATAGGCCCCTCGAAGCTCGCCTCATACGCATCCACCGCTGGCGCCTCCCACACCAAATCCACCTCCTCCGGTTGGAGCAGTGTGGTCCCCTTCGCCCACTTCCACCCGAAAAACAGCACCGGCGCCACCAGCTGCATGGTATAATTCTCAAAGAAGGTCTGCACATCCCACGGCGCGAACGCCGTATACCCGTACCCGAGCAGCACGAACACCATAGCCACCAGCCCGACCCACGCGCAGTACGGCTGACCCCACCCGACATACGGCAAGGTGCCGCGATCGAGCCCTTGCACCTGGCACGCGCGGTAGAATTGCAGGTAGGTGATGCACATGACCAGGAAGTCGATCAAGGCGCCCGCCGTCATGAGCGAGACTAGCAGGTTGAGTACCTTGGCGGAGTTGTTCGACAGCTGCAGGAACGAGAGGAAGGGAAAGCAGATGACGACCCCGAAGGCGTAGACGGGCACGCCGTTCCGGGTCTTGGTGAGCACGCGGGGCGCGCGGCCTTCGAGGGCGAGGCCGTACAGGGAGCGCGTGGCGCAGTAGGTGAGTGTGTTGCCCGCAGAGAAGATGGACGTGACTAGGAGGGCATTCACGAGATGCGGGAGACCCGTGATCTGGAGGTTGGCCATCGCGATCACGTACGGCGAGGCGGCGGCCCCGCTGGCGCTGCTCTGGCCGTGCAGGATGGCTTGGAGGGTGGGGTCCGTCCAGGGGACGACGATACCGACGCAGATGGCGCCGAGCACGAAGAACAGCCCGAATCGCCAGTAGATGGTTTTGAAGGCGGCTTTCACGACGGTGCGCGGCCGCTGCGCCTCCGCTGCTGACATGGAGATGTACTCTGGTCCGACGATGGTGAAGGCTGCCGACCAAAGGGCGGCGAGGAAGCCCTTGAACTGGCCAGTCTTACCTGAATGGCGGTGTTCGGCGAAGGCGCTGGGGTGGCGCCAGTACCGGAAGCCGTAGGCGTCGTGCTGCGGGTTGCCGCCTACCATGGTGATGAAGGTGAAAAAGATGAGGGTGAAGATCAGCAGGATCTTGCCGCTCGAGAGCCAGAATTCGGCCTCGCCGTAGGCGCGCACGGCGAGGAAGTTGATCACGCTGTGTTCAGGGGTTAGTGTCAGGTTCGTGGGGGTTGGGGGTAGGTATGTTGATCGTGGTGGGTTAGTAGCAGTTGTGGAGGCTTCTGGGCGTACGTGTAAAGAGCAATGCAGACGGCGCAGACCGCCGCCACGGGGATGTCGTCCCGCCAATACCCCAGAACCAGGTTGATGGCGGTGATCTCGTAGGGGATCATCAGCGCCTCGTAGAAGAAGAAGTTCCAGCCCACCATGAACCCCAGGGCGTCGTCGACCCATTTCCCGGCGAGCCGGATGAAGCCGCCGGACACGGGCTGCAGGACCGTTATCTCCGCTACGCAGTTGTTGATACACGCGATTACGAGCGCATAGAGGGTGTAGGCCACCAGCAGGCTGCCGGGGCCGCCGGCGGCGAGCCCGTTGCCGATGCTGATGAACAGGGCGGTGCCTATCGATCCTCCGATGGCGAGGAGTTGGGTTTGCCGGTTGTTCAGTCGGCGCTGGAGGCCTTGCGGCGCGAGGGGCTCCACGGGGCAGGACTGGACGTCGGCCTCGACGGCTTCCTCTAGTTTGCGGTCTATCTTGTCTTCTGACATTGTGCTGCGTGGGGTGATTTTCGTCCGAGAGGGGTTGGGTGCGGCGGACTATTGGTAAGAGGGGCACGAGAAATACTTGCGCTTAGCGGAGGAGGTCTCCAGCATTTTAAATTGCTTCGAGACCGTTCTGTATAGATTGCGTTGGACGCCACACATCTCTGGGAGATAGGCATATGCAAGGAGCCTCTGGAGTGGGGATGCCGCAAACGGCGAGGCTAGACCATCCCGAGATGGCTCTCATTCTACATACCGCAATAGGTATTGTCCTGCACGGTTGGCCGTCAAGGGAGCTAACCTTGGTATCTTCGCGATATCGATATCGAATTAACTCACCATCTTCAGTATATTATCCACCGACTGCAGGTGTTGTGCAGAAAGATAAATCGATTGATTGGTGAGATGAAGCTATTTTGCTGGCTCTGGGGCGGATCTCATTACCCGATCGGCCTTAGCCCTAACTTGATGCCATTCATTCCCACCCAAGAATCCCACTGTTCTCCACTCTGGCAGAGAAGCATCAGGGATTCTGGGGAATTGAGTTCTGCCATCGGACTGACGTGTGAACAGCTCCACATCTTCCTCGACCCTGTTTACTTCCGTCCCACATCCATGCGGGGGCATCAACCCCCCCGACCATAAATCCTCACCCCCACCCTCTCCTCTCATACTTCACTCTCAACCACTTCACAACACCTCACAATCCCCCTAATACCAACTATCAAACTATCAAAAATGCCCCCCACCCTCCCAACAACCCGCCGCGCCTTCCGCCGAACAGACGACTACACCCCCGGCACACGCAAACTCTACGCAGTCGACGAACCCCTCCCGCCCCTAGGCCCGACCGCGGTCCTGATCAAAATCCACGCCATCGCCCTCAACTACCGGGACGCCAACATCGCCAACGGCGGGAACCCGTGGCCCGTCCTCCCGCACGGGATTTTATGTAATGACGCCGCAGGGGAAGTCCTCGCCGCGGGCGACAAGGTCACCAGCCTCGCCGTCGGCGACCGCGTCGCCCCCATCATCGACACGCAGTTCGTGTCCGGCCGGGAGTTGGGCCGGAGCTGGCTCGCGGCTGACGAGGACGGGGTCATGGCGGACCATGTCGTCTTCGACGAGAGGGTTGTCGTCAAGTTGCCGACGTATCTGGATTGGATCAGCGCCGCGACGATCCCTTGCGCGGGCGTCACGGCGTGGTCTGCGCTCAAGGGGATGAGTATCGGGCAGACAATTCTTATTCAGGGTCTGCCTTTCTTGATTGTCTTGTTGGAGAGTGCTGCGCTGACTGATTCCATGGTGGCAGGGACCGGCGGCGTGAGTGTGTTTGCGCTGAAGCTTGCGCGCGCGGCGGGCCTGCGCGTGATCTTGACCTCGTCGAGCGATGAGAAGCTGGCGGCTATGCAGAAGAAGTATGCGGATCCGCCGTTGCTGACGGTTAATTACTCTAAAATTCCGATGTGGGAGGAGGAGGTGCTCCGGTTGACGGACGGGGTGGGCGTGGACATTGTGGTCGAGAACGGGGGCACGCCCTCGCTCGTGCGGTCGATGAAGTGCACGCGGCGCGGCGGGGTCGTCAGCCAGGTCGGGTATCTGGGGAAGCAGAATGCGCAGGATCTGGCAGAGTTGGTGCCGGTTATTATCGATCGGCGGGTCGTCTTGAGGTAAGCTTGATTTTTGGATGGAGTGAGTGAGTTTGGAGGGATTCACTAATTCTTTGTGTCAGGGGTATTAATGCGGGTTCCAAGTTCGATACGGAGGACTTCTGTGCAGCACTGGCGGCGACGCAGGTTCGATTGGATGATTTGATTGACTCGGTGTTTCCGTTCGAGAAGGCGGAGGAGGCGGTTGAGTATATCTGGCAGGGGAAGCAGGTGGGGAAGATTGTGCTTCAACTGTAGACTTAGGGCATTTGGCCGGAGTGAAGTCAGTGGAGATCAGTGGAATGCCATCGCTTGTATGCGGGTCTTGCTAGTCACCAGTCTGACTGGCATCGATGCTTGGTTATTGTATCAGTCTTTAGAACGGACCTGCGCCAATGCAAGGGGTTCAGAATCTATTCAAGCTGCTAGTAATGCAGAGCTTAAGCAGGCAGGAGTGGGTATCAGGGTGATTTTGTCTACGAATTGTAGGCCTAATTCCACTAAGAGGTTTATTATTCGTAAGGTATCTCGGTACAGTGGTTTCTACAAGCTTTCAGCTTGATAATACTCTCCAATATGGTTGGGTACTTGCTTGGTGACAGCAATATCTTGTTTTAGGCACTATAGGAGCGATTCCACCTGTAGATGATAAGCTTGTTCTAGCTCGATCCTTCAGCGACGAGGCAGTGCAGTATCAAAGCTGCACTGGTGGGCATATTTCATCACGCTTTCAAGATATTGATAATGATGCTTCAACCCGAAGGTGACCCCGTATCATGACTGTCCCAGACTTGCTATCCGAGCACTAGAACAAGATCATTGACTATGAACTCCACTGGGAAGGCTCATAACCGCATAGGGCGCAGTGAATATCCCTATATTGAAGATCCATCTTCTCCTTGATCCCAACTTTGATGCGGCGGGCTAACTAACCGTGCTGACGCCATGTCAGCCAGAGTTAAATGGACTGACGCTCATCCTCGTCTATACCAGAGACTGCTAAGATCACGACTGAAGCCATCACGTGACCCAACTCATCTATAACTTATGCCTAGACCGCAACGCAACAACCCATACATCCCAACCCTCCACTCTCTCACCATCCCCCCCATAGCAACCATGGCCCTCCCCCCCAAACTCATAATCCTACTGCTAGCAGCCCTAGTCCTCACCACCATCCACCTCCTCACAAGAATCCACAGATCGCTCCGCCACCGCCACCTCTCCCGACAATATGGGTGCCGGCCCATCGCGCGGTCCTTCAACCACGACCCCTTCCTAGGGCTCGACACTCTCCCCAGCATGATCCGCGCCATCCGCGCGCACCGGATCCTGGCATGGGGCCGCGAGCTCTTTGCACGGTACGGGCGCACCTTCACAACGCGCGAGCTGCAGCACCGAATCATCCTGACCATCGAGCCCGAGAACATTAAGACCATTCTATCAATCAACTTCCAGGACTACGGGCTCCGCCACCGCACCGAGCCCTTCCGCCCGCTGCTGGGTCAGGGCATCTTCAACAGCGACGGCGCGCACTGGGCCGCCTCGCGCGCCCTGCTCCGCCCCAGCTTCGCGCGGGACCAGGTCGTCGCCGACCTGGCCGTGCTGGAGGAGCTCATCCAGGATTTGTGGAATGTGCTGCCGCGGGATGGGGCTACCGTCGACCTGCAGGAGTGGTTTTTCAAGTATACGATCGACTCTGCGACGGGGTTTTTGTTCGGGGAGTCGGTGCATACGCTCCGCACGCCGATGGGTCAGACCCAAAAAGAGGGGGTGGGGTTTGCGGAGGCCTTCCAGTATGCCCAGAAGGCGGTGCTGGTGCGGGGTACTTTGGGTTGGTTGAATGCGTTCTACCGCGATCGCAAGGCGGATGAGTGTAACCGTCGCTGTCGGAATTTCGTGCGTGTGTTCGTGGACGAGGCGGTGCGTGCGGTTGAGATGCGCAAGGCTGATGGACAAGAAGCTGGGAGCGATGGGATGGGGAAAAAGCCTAAGGGCAAGCGCATCTTCTCGCACGAGCTGGCGGCGCGAACGGCGGATAAAGAGCGCATTCTGGACGAGCTGATGGCCGTGCTGCTGGCCGGACGGGATACCACGGCCAGTCTGCTGGGGAATCTGTTCTTCATGCTTGCGAAGAACCCGCCGATCTGGGTGAGGCTGCGCCGCGAGGTTGAGTGCTTGCAGGGTCGTCCGCCGAGTTATGAGGAGTTGCAGGGGTTGAGGTTTGTGGAGTGTAGTATTAAGGAGTGTATGTTTACTATCCCCTGAGCCCCTCTTGCGTACAGTGTGGTACTAAGAAAAGAATGCTCCAGCCCTCCGCCTCCACCCCGTCGTCCCCCGCAACCAACGCGAGGCGATCCGCGACACCGTCCTCCCCCTCGGCGGCGGCGACGATGGCCTCTCCCCCGCGTTCGTGCCCAAGGGGACGCTCGTCGGCTACAACCTCTACGCCATGCACCGTCGCGCGGATCTCTACGGGGATGATGCCGACGACTTCCGCCCCGAGCGCTGGGAGGACGGCAAGTTGCAGCTGCGGCTACGCTGGGGCTATCTGCCGTTCAACGGCGGGCCGCGGATCTGCATCGGGCAGCGGTACGCATTGACCGAGGCGAGCTACGTGCTAGTGCGCATGGTGCAGGAGTTTCGCTGGCTGGAGAGTCGGGATCCCGAGCCGTGGGAGGAGAGTCGGGGCCTCACGCTGTGTTCGCGGAATGGGACGCGCGTGGGACTGATTCGTTGATTTATGTATGTGTTAGCGTCGCCGTAGCATATGTCCCCAATTGTTTTGGGCTTTGTCTTCTTCATGGTTGATGCAATCCGGCTTGATCTCTTGAGGCATAGGTATGTTAGTCCAGTGGGTTGAGCAGTTGAGGGCATGGTATAGTTATTTGTACACTGGTGGATCTGGGATCCACAGCGAGCGACTGTAATCCAAAAAGTTTGGGTCGGGTACAAGTTAGATTGCTCTAAGCAAATTACATGCATAAACCCCTCTCGAGTAATGGGAAGGGGGAGGAAGAAGGTCAGTATGGGGGTAGGGAGAAGGGAGTTGAGATTGTATCTTGGGAAAGTCAGAGTCTATAATCCGAGAAGTAGGATTTGGACAGGAAAGAATATGGACTCACTGCAACGTGGTAGATGTATGTGTCGACATAGAGTGAAGTGTTGTAGCCACTAACGTTACATTAAAATGAGATAGATCCTTACATATATCCAAAGCTCCCTTTCAGGATCACAGCACCTGACAGTATAGCATGACAAGCCTCCACCCCCTTCAGCCCTAACTCAGACTCCACTGGCAACCCTCCCAACCAACCCCTCCACCTCCTCCGCCCCCCACTCCCTCACCCCCAACAACCCATTATCATCTCTCTCCCACGGATACGCCAACTCCCGCGTAGAGATACAATACTGAATCTGCACCTCAAACGTCGCAGCCGTCACCTCCCTCCCTTCCCTCAGGTCTACCAACGCCTCCTCCAACAACCCCCGCATATCCCTCTCCCTCGTCTCCTCCCAACCCCCCGCCCCCATCACCTTCTTCACTACCCCCACCAACTGATTCTGCGACAGATACACCGAATGCACATACACCACCCGATTCCGCGTCTCCGCGGGGTGACGCAGCACCGCCGCGGTGGCGCGGCCCACATCCTCCAAGTAATGTCCAGGGGACAACGTTGTCTCCGGTGCCGAAGATTCGGACTTTTTGGGCGTGGAGGTCCAGACCTGCGAAGCCGGACCTCAGAGCCCAGTCTAGGAAAACGCCGCAGGCGACGACGGTGTAGGTTAGTGTGGATGCGGCGGCGTGGCGTTGCACTGCTTCGTAGGCGGCTTTTTTGCGGGAGAAGACGGGGAGCGCGTGAATGGCTGGGTTGGTGGGGTCGAGGCCGAAGTCACTTGTTATGCTGCATTTGCACAAAAGGTGAGGGGCGTTCTGGCTGGTTGGGGAAGTTGGATGAAGAGGGTAGAACGGGAAAGGTGAAGGGTAGGGACGAACAAGCGAGAGACGCCGGCTGCGGCGGCGGCATCGATGAGACAGAGCGGGGTGTCGATGTCCGGGGAAAAGGTCGTGTCAATTACAGCGTCTTTGCCGGCTAGGGCCGCGGTGAGGGAGGCGGGAGAGGCGAAGTCGACCTGCTTAACGCTGGCTGCTGCGGGGAAGGTGCTTGCGGTTGCAGGCTTGCGGGTGAGGATGGTCACGGTGAAGTTCTGGGCGAGCAAGGCGTGAAGGACTTGGCTGCCTATGTTGCCGCTGGCCTGGTCATTATTAGCGTGAGCTGTGGTTGGGGGGGGGCGCGCGGGGGAGTTAGGGCTTACTCCTGCGAGGGCCACGGTTCTAATTGAGAACATTCTCTTGGGTTGGCAATATTCTTTGTGTGTTGACGATATCAATGAGGTTAGAGATGAATGGGCAACGGTTTGTATCAGCTGGCAACATTTAAACATTCCAAGTTTGCGGACATGGCCGGAGATCGAGGGTCAAAAGGCAGACAGCCCCGGTCTCCGGGCTAAGACCGGCAATGCAACACGTCTATTTCCGTGATCCTCAGGGTCTTTGGCTTGTTCTGGATAAGGTCAAGCCACACGCCAAGGGATGAAGACCAGGAAACCAATTATTGCTGTAGGACCCGCAGGTGGATGATCGGATGTCAGATTTTAGTGAGACAGTTTGATTTATAAGATAGATCTAGGTCATGGCATGTTCCTTTGCATCGTTCCTCCTCCCTCGTCTCTTAGAAGTACAACAAGGAAACATTCGACACCTGAATTGACTTTTTGACATGTTTTCCCATACCAAGAATATATCCCTCAGCTCACGACTGCTCCGGCATTTTCCTTATGTAGATCTCCCTGGCCAGACTTCCACCACCGCTACAAACACCCCACTCCCCAATCCCAAACCTCTGCGGAGCACGTCGACAATTCATCCCACTCCCCCCAATAATCACATTCCCCGGTCGATACTCAGGATCCGCCTTCATCCGTCTAATCGTCGAGCCATGGAACTTCGCATCCAGCGGCGTATCGCGCGGGGCCCCGCGGTGCGGCGGCCAGTGGACCAGCGCCCACCTCCCATCCTTCTGCATCGCTGCCCGCCGTATAGGAACCCACTCCATGAACCGCCATAGCCAGGCCGTAGCCCGCGAGACCCCATTCCCAGAATCTAGTGACGAATGCAGTAGTCCCTGCGTGCAGGACTCGACCAGCGCAGCCTGAAATAGCGACGACGACGACGACGACATCCCCAGCTCCTCCTCCAGACACCCTAACTCTTTCATCATCTCGCGATCCAAGCGCAGCCCAGCCCGCTGCGCCTCCTGCACCATCCATACGAGCGGAACGTGGCTGATCTGCGTGCGCTCCCGCGGTCCACGCTGGAACCCGCCCCCAATATCAGCGTGGTTGCCGGGGAACCAGACTTCCTCGAAATCCTGGGCATCATCATCATCACCACCAGCACCACCATGACGCAGCCCCATCTAACACTCTACCAACCCTCTGCCCCCTTTCTCCCCTCCCATAGATCCCCAAAAGCACAGGCTGAAACTTCACCCTCCGTTCATCAATACTAACCGCATGCCTCACCACCCTCGCATTCGACCTCCCGTCATTGACCACCTCAAACTCCGCCACACTATTGACCGTATCAAACAACCCCAGAAACCTCGCCGGCCGAACAGGCCGACACAACGTCTCGCGACAGTGCCTGAGATACTCACCAGCCCTCTCCTGGGCTTCGGCAGCCTGATACCGCGTCAGCTTCAACTGCGAAAACGCCTCCCACACCAACGGGATCATCTCCTCATTGTCCGCGCTCAGCAGGCCCGCCGCATCCAGCATCTCCGCCAAGAACAGCGCCGTGTAGGCGCCGCGCGAGAAGCCGAAGATGTAGATGTCGGTGGCGGTGCGGTAGTGGCGCATGAGGAAGCGGTAGCCGCCCAGCACGTGCTGGTCGAAGGTGTGGCCCAGCGCTTGACTGAGGGTTTTGCTTTTGCCTTGGGTTAGGGTCTTGTGGAGTTGGGTTGCGGCGAGGGAGCTGGGGGTGATGGTGGTGCCGAATCCTGCTTGGGGGGGGGATTAGGGTTTCTACTTGGGGAGGGGGGAGGGTGGGAGCTTACGTTGGTACTACACCACTACATTTCTATTAGCTCTGCGGTCACAACAAAAGCTCAGCGGGGGGAAGCATACGCTGATCATCCCCGCGCTGCAACATCCGGCAAATCCGTAGGATGTTCGTCTCCGTGCCATCGGCCCGGAAGGTGTTGCCTGTGCCGTCGAAACACAGCACGATCTGGTTTCTAGTCGTGGAGGGTTCGTTCTTGGTTTCCATTTTCGATGATAGAATTGACGAGAATTTAGCTTAGCACAGCTGCTGCGCTGGGGAGGGAGGGAGAGTTCGATCTAAGTATGTGTGACGAAAGACGATCATCGTTCGCGCGCCCCTCTCCACTGTCAATCCCTACGGCTTTTGGTTAGGCCGATCTCCCGCTGGACCGGTTCATTGGTGTCTATCGTCGATTTGGATGCGCGTGCGACTCGACACTGGGGCAGCTGAACGTGCTTTAGCTGAGGAATGGGTGTTGATCGCCTCGACAGCTAGCCGTCCCACTGCAAGCGAGTGATCTGGAGTGGGGTTGGTGTACTGCCTAGTCCATAGGTCTGTGCTGCTATAGACTACATTCTTAGTATGACGCTCAGCACCCGCACATCTTGAGCAGGAAAGATTTATGTACTAGTATAAAGAAACACAGCAGACCCCTGACCTAGGATTATTGGACATTCATCATCTCTTTGAGGAAGTCAAAAGAGTATACGGAGACAACTGCTGCTCAATGCGCAGGGGGTAGTGACTGAGAGGGAATCACTACACCCAGACGAGCCCTACGTTGCCCTACAAACCCGGCATACTATCATCCCTAGCCCTACAACCAAACACACTCCACCAGGCGCCGTGCGCAGTGTAGTGCTTAACATATATATGCTGCACCTTACTGTCATCAACAACTACCACCCTCGGAATCATAGCCAGACATGCACGATTCATTAACCATTTGTATGTATCAGTGTACATAAGTGACCCCCTCCCCACCAAACACCTCTTTCCGTCCCTCACTCATGATCCATCTATCAACCCCATCTATCCTCAAACCCCACAAATCTACTGGTATTGATATACTCTAATCCTCCTCCTATTCCCCTTCCACTCACATTTTGTGACAGTACTACTCCTAAAAAACAACACACCTGCTTTACCCCCTTCCCCTCCACCTAAACCATAATACACCCTAATCCAGCCTGAATATAATGCCCCTCCGGCTACAACTTGGTTTCCTCACGACCACAGCATCTCAAAAGAAGCTGCATGAACAACAAAACAAAGACAGACTGGAACCACACACAAACCCAGCTTTCGACATTATCGTCGCATGTCACAAATACCCGAAATGCGCAGACAAAAGTGTACTGGTATCGCCGAGAGAAACCAGTCAGTCCGCAAAGCCAATATGGATGAAAAATGTACTCATCACCAAAGCATATTCTGTGCCACCTGTGGAAGTCATTCTTCACATTTTCTGTTCTTTTCGCAATCTTCCAAGTAGAGAAGCACGTTGAAATTGTCAGTAACCTGGTCTTTGTGACTTACCGCATTGCATGAACGGCCCCCCATTTCTAGTCCTATAATTAGACATCTAGAACGATTCCTCAAAACCACGCACTCTCACAGCAAACGCAAACCGCCTTCAGAGATACCGGTGATCTCCTCGATCAACCTATACCTTAAGTGAGATCCTGCCACCAAGTTAGGCGCATGAGTCTCAGTACCGGACTTCCTCTATTAATCCACCACTGGGTCTCTATAGAGAAAGACACCACGATCCCTGCCGGAGATATTCGCCCGGCTAGCTAATTAGGTACCGTAGAACCCGGAGTGACATTCTCCCTCTATACGCGAACAACGCCTTCGATTTCCTCTAAGAACACACAGAAAGGTACTACTCCATCTAATCAACAAAAACAACGCATCGGAAATCTCCCTTTGCAGCTCCCCAAAACAGGCGTCATCTACCTGCTAAGCATATCCTCGAACAAGGAAATCTGCACCGAGGACGCGAATACTTAAAGAACCAACGAGATGTCCCATTCCGCCCCCCTTTCTTACTATCATACCCCATCATCACCCTTAACCAAAAGCCCACGGGGAACGTGCGAACGTGTAACCTGATCTGAACATCCAAAAGCCAAAGAACGGTAAGGAACAATGTCCGACGACGACGAGGCCAGCGCAAGCGGTGAAAACCACGCTGAGTACCACCCGCACCTGCGGGAGGCTGCAGCGTACACGGCCGATGAAGTGACGCGCCGGGCATTCGACGTGCGCCAAGTCCGCGGCGCGGACGCCGCTGGCCTGCGATGTTGCCTGCCCGAGGCGCGGCACAGCGACCGGATGGCCCCGGACCAGGAGCAGTGTCCGATGTGCGATGCGAGCTGCCACCCGAACTGCCTGGATCAGCTGCGTAACGAGGAGATGCGCCGCGGCCGGCCGCTGGCGTACGGCTGCCCGCGGTGCGGCACCCTGTGGCGCACCGACGCCCAGACCACCGCCGCCGCCATACGGTACAACCGGGCCATGATAAACAGGCCTTGGCAAAGGCTCAGGCCGTATCGCTACCGGCAGGACCCCATCAGCGGGCGGTACGTCTGCGCCTTCGCGCCGCCGTCCACGGGCCAACCGTGTGGGTGGACCCGCAACACCAGGCGGCAAATGCGCGACCATCACAACCGGGCGCACGAGGACGACTCCGATCCGTCCTGCGACTGCACCGGCGTCTCGGCCCTGGAAACCGATGACGAGGACAACATCCGCGCGGACCCGCCGCCCTGCCCGTGCCCCCTTTGCGCGGAGGAGTGCTATTGTCGCCATGCCGCCGCCGCGCATTGCCGGGAAGAGCATCGGAGGGACTCGTGGCCTCCCAGGTGTCGAATTTGCCACACAATATTTGACAAATATCTGGACCTCATTGAGCATCTTACCTATGCGCACCAGAATCTTAGACCTGCTCAGTAATCAATCAGGGTCCGGCATCATGCCAGTGAGGCAAGCCATCAGTCTGTCTGCAGCTAACATCTCCCTTTTTCTTGGATTTCGGGCTTTATTGATGGATGGGTCGAGAAAAAGAATATCCCCACTGCACTTCAAATATCTCGGGAACCACAACAGAGGGAAAAAAATAAAGATTAAGGGGATGGACCCTGCATTAACTCGTTTCGTTTCATTAGTATAAACTTCCTGACAAAGTCCCCTCCATGTGCAAGATAGAATGTGATGAATTATTGCACAAGCGGCGAACGAGCTTGTATTCGTACCGGGAGATCAGATGTCTTCTGTTGCGAGACTGCGCATTCGTAAGTCATGCAGGTAGACACTGGGACTTCTCGTGGCTGACTATCTGCGAAGCAGTCGGCCAATTAGATGCATATCATGTTCAAGATCATTGTATAGCCCCTCAACATTACTGCTTTCAAATAAAAATCTCAGTTTCTGGCCTCAGTCAATAAAGCAGAGAGCTCACCTGTTCACCTAAAAAGTCGTCATGCAAATTCGCTGAGCAATTATATTCTCATCTTGTCTGGCGTCCATAGTTTTGGATAGACCTTTTGTTTAAGGCATGATAACTCGAACTGATCATACACCAAAATTCCTTGATTTTTGCCTATTCCGGACCAAACTGCATTGTGGCGAGCCCCGCCTCATGCTTGACAGCCTCCAGCCACAAAGGGTCATAATCCGCGAATGTTTGATCCAAAGGGTCATTCCCACCGTAGGAGAACTGACGAGCCACTTGTTGTAGCCTCTCATCGGTGGGACAGATGCCAGCGGCAGTTTGACGATGAATGTAATCTATCAGGGCGCGACGGAGATCTGTGTAGCGGTTGAAGGCATTGGGAACGCCGTTTCCGAGCGACATGTGGGACAAGCCCAGTGTGTCCTCCTGTTCGGGGGCGCTGCCTCCCAGCAGCGCAATAGACGATTTCCATGGATCCATCGTGCGCCGTTCGTGGCCCAAGAGGTAGGGCGGCATGGCATTCTCAACCAACCGTTGCACTTCTGGCGCAAACCCCCAATCACCCTTCCAATCCGCCATATCGGCGCCATTCTTGAAATGAGCTCCAACATGATCCACACGCTCTTTCCAGGTCGCAAAGTTCGCGTCACAGAGCCCGCAGCGGGAGACAATGGTGCGCGATGCTCGCCATCCATCCATGATGCCAGAATGATACTCCGCACTGTGTGTGAGTTTCAAGTGTTGTCGTAGATGGTCTTTGCGGGAAAACGTCCGTTGCCCATCGGCCCTAGATTGGCAAGCAAAATAGTCGTGTCGGTCGAGAAGGTGGCCAGTTTCTGGGTTTGAAACTTGACAGAACACACAGGTCCGGGTTCCCTTGAAAATAACGACGCCACCGTCGGGGGTGCACGTCCATAGGTCCACAGGCAGATGCAAAGTCTTTTCATGTCGCTCCCAGTCATATTTCGTGCGGAAGGAGTCGGTGCAGAATGTGCACTGGTATGGACGGTCTTCTATCGGTTGGCGATGTGATTGGAAATCGTTGGGACGTGGAGGCTTCTGACGACGACGATGGCGACGACGAGACAGAGAACGCTGACCAGCCATGGGAGTTGGCGGTCGTCGCACGGGCCGGTAGTGTGCGTAGTGGCCAAACGAAGCCTCAGAGCCCGATGAATGACTATAACCCATCGTGCTCATAGATGGAGCTCCAACAATGAACGAATTGCTAGAACTATGGCTCGACCAGGCATACTGAGATGCCGGGGTGCCCGCGATTTCCTTGTCTTCATCCGGAGGTTCTATGGTATTCAGAGCTCGCATGATGTCCGAAGTCGCGGCCGCCTCACTTCCTGGTGGGGAATTCTTCCATCTTTCCATGGGTGATTGTAGAGAGAGATCAGCCGCTGGTGCCATTTGTTCGACTGCCAGGGACGCACTTCCCCCGACCAAAGTGCGCCGCCGTGCATTGCTGAACCAGTCGGATATCTGAGCCTTGTCGAGCCCCGTCTGCTGCTGCAGGGCATCTTTTTCTTCCTTGGTGGGATAAGGGTAATCTTGATGGCTGTAGAGCCATGACCGCAACACCGTCACCGCTTCCTTCGATAGGCGCTGATACTTTTTCTTCCTTCCTGAACGACCTCGAAAAGAGCTGCGATCCTCTGCCGGGTGGGAAGAATTCGAAGCCGCAACGATGTGGAAATTATCGAGAAACTGTCCTGCTTCCGGTGCGCTTTGCGCGAAGTCGGTGTCGCAGAAGAGCCCCCAGCATGAACAGGGTGAAGTCAGTGAAACATGCTCATAACAGACCGGGCATATCTCGAATTGGCCTTCCGGGGGCAGAGATGCTGCAGGGAAACTCGAGCCGGTAGTTAGCAGTGACTCGTATAAGTGCAGGGATTCCTCGGACCCCATGGCGGGGACCGGGGGTTCTAGAGGCGGTAAGTCTAGAACATCAGAACAGTATTTGGGAGGATCGTTAAGATCCTCCGCCATATGAAAGGAAAGGAAAGGAAGGGAAAGTAAGAGATAGAGTTGGGCTGAGTCTGGACAAAGGAAATGAGGGGAATTGTGATGGTGATGATGATGATGGAGAAATTGGCTGCGGGCAGTAAGTGAGAGGCGGAAGGCGCGAGTCTAGCCATTACGCTCATAATGCAGTGGGGCTCCCGCGCCCTGTGTCACTCCATGGCGGAGATCTCCCGAAAAGGTCTAGCCCAAGACATCCTGCCAAGCATCCAAATTATCTGTGGAGATTCGCCTTGGAGGTCTTTGGAGGTGCATGGAGATGCTGAGAAGATAGAGTCCTTTGATTTGTATGACTTGGGGAAGGGAAAAGTCACTATATATCTCGATGACGGCTACAAGCCGCCCGCTACAGCTTGTTAACCAGAGCCATCGAAATACTTATAGTCATCGTTCACACAAGCAATATCCGAGAAGCCTACCTAGAGTACAGCACCATGACTGCTACAGTGTGCCCCCAAGCAATCGACATCATCCTCTCTCCCTACCACGTCGGCCTGCGCGACCACTGTGTCGGCAACGCACCCCACCGCATCCTCTCCCTCGGACTCGCCGGATATGAACGAAAACGGGTATCTAGATGCCATGGGCCTGTCCATGTTGCGTAGGGAGAGCTGGAAGACCTTGATGAACAGCGTGCCGGGGTTCAAGCCGGCGGAGTTCAATCAGCGGTTCTTATATTATAGGCTTCGAGATCAGACCAGTGTGCAGAGGCAGCGGGTGATCGATGCGGGCATGCAGGCCATCTGGTGCAGCATGGAGAACAAAGTCGATTTTGCGAGGGTGTTGAAGACCCAGCTGGAGCAACGAGCGTACGGTCAGGTGTTGGTTCAACTTGATCTGGATGTCTTGGATGACTCGTATGAAAAGGTCAATGACTACCCATCCCCAGATGGCTTATTTGAATCGGACTTGATCGCTTGCATGGGACTGGTTCCGCAAAAGATCACCCCTCGGTCGCTGATCGTGTGTTCTTTTGATCCGGATGCTGGCGATAATAGCCCTTGTTCAATCTCTCCTGGTTAGCGGAGCTTTCCCCAAGATCTGAAGCACGCGTGCAGCCACAGCAAGTCATCAAGAGGCTTTGACCCAGAAACTTTCCACATATGCTTTCACCACAAGGCAGAACTGGAATCGAAAGGAGTTGTACCTATGAACGAGAAGATGAAGCAGTCACTGTCAAAATCCTAACGAATTTTTATATCATTGTCCAAATATATCATCAAAAAATTGTATCCAGGTAACAAACGCCAATAGTATAGAAAGACAATCATGTGAACATGGCATGAAAACATCAAAAGTTCCACCGTGGTGTATATAAAGCGCCCAGCGTGATTGTACCAACATATAGAACAAAAAGGTCCAGCTTTTCGTTAAGGGTTTCTTGGGAGCAGCCGTGAGGTGGATCACTGGCCAGGCCGTTCCTCGGCTGGGTAAGTATATTTTCAGCAGTTCAAGGGCGATTCATGTAGTCGTTGACCGCATGCAGGGTCATTCTTGTGCCTTGATGGTCATGTCATTGTACCGTAATATGAGTTTCAACGAACCCTCAAAAGCCATTATTCGTAACATCCGTAAAACATAAAGTTGTCAAAAGAGCGCAAGCTGCGGCGCCGTTTCGAATCATGAAGAGGTCACCTAAAATCAAGTTGAAAGGCTTTCCATTTGCCTCCGACCGTGCGACATCGAGGACAGCCGCGCGGGTGGTTAGGATAGCTGGTCGGCCCGTGCGACATGGCGCTCCCCGGGCTGGACGTCACATTCCGGAAGGACGCAGGGGGACTGCTGATGAACATCCCGACACACTCCCGGCAGACTCCGCAAATACATTCCGTGCAGGCGTAGCATTCACTCAGTGCCCAAGGCCGCTTACAGCTGGCACAGTAGATCTGTATCTCTTTGCTACGGTAAGAGGCCGGGGTGGGATTGGAGAACCGATGGTGCTGCCGTTGCGACGCCGAGGGGAACATATTCAACACTGGGCTGGAATCCGAATTGATCGAAGGCGCAAGGTGACTGGAGAAGGAATGATTCTTGCCCGACGTCGATGAAGCCGAGTCAATTGACGACTCGATGGACGGGAATGGCTCCAAGTCACTGTCACGGTTGCGATCAAACGGCGGCGGGGTCATGGACTTGTGCATGGGCGACGCGAATGGGTGGGGGAAAGGCCGATAGGGTGCAGGTGGGGGTAGTCCGGTGGGGGTTTGGAATGCGGGGGGTAGCGAAGAGCGGTTGCTGCCCGCAGGAGCCGAGGTGATATTGGAGATGAGCGGGGGCATCGTAGGCGACCGGCCGACCTAGTAGATGTGAGAAAGGTAACCTGAGAAAGTCCCAAAACCGACTTACATCAGACTGGTGTTCGTCGTCTGCTTCTGTGGCAGAAGTAGCTGCCTCGATGAGGTCCTCCCAACGCTTGCCCTGCGCCCAGGCTGCAGTTTGTGGCTCGGCAGAAAGCGCCTTGCGATCTCCTAGACTCGGACGTCGTCCATATTCTTTCGATTTAGTGCGCTCGTGTTTCAGCTTGCGTGCCCCAGAGATCGACGACTTGCGAGACCGAGGCAGCTTGTCTCTGCGTTGGATTGGAGGCAACGTTGAAGAGCGCCCGGGCGGCGAGTGGGTCAGAATGGAAGGCAAAAGCTCTCGAGGGCGAGCCGCGGGGAATGGAGGCAATGACTCTTGTTTGAAATGCTCGCGCAGTGACGGCAGTTCGACGGAGCGGATCCGGTCCCGGTCATTGTCCGATTGGGTTTCCTGAGGCGGACCA
The DNA here is from genome assembly GCA_012184565.1 of Aspergillus floridensis. NCBI lineage: Eukaryota > Fungi > Ascomycota > Eurotiomycetes > Eurotiales > Aspergillaceae > Aspergillus > Aspergillus floridensis. The sequence goes on from WOUI01000115.1 coordinate 89,188, forward strand.
GTCAATGTCTGATTTTTCGCGACCGCTTTTCTCCCTGCTTAATCCGCAAACGAGCAATCTGTGTAGCATACCATGTCTGTGTCCCAGTCAGATGCTAAGCGGTTGTGGTGCAATTGAGCCAAGGCGACGGCTGCGGTAGCGGCGGCCGGATGGGCTTCATCGATACCCCGCGGGGTTGCGGGGGAGCCAGCATCGGCAACATAAATGTCGCGATCAGCCAAATCTACTTCCCAGTCAGCTGCTGAGTATCCCCAATCTGCCCAAAAATATCAACCAACCATGGCGTCGTCGAGAAGTGGCGGGTTTCGGGGGGGACAGGTGAGCACGCTGGTCTGGCGGGGTTGTGACCATCAAGATAAAGCTCTCCTCGGTAGCCGGGAGCTTCGGAATGTAATGGTTGGGGTGAGCACGGCGAATGTGCTCCTGCATGGAGCGATAGCGCTTTTCCTGTGCGAAGAACAACCGGTTAGATGCGGCCATAGCAGTCTTCAATTATCCCAGCTCGTCCCTGTTTCTCGAATTTCGCAGCAGCTGCCCCTCCTCAGTTTGCATGGCGCTTGCTGCCCACTGCATAAAAAAGTGGGGCCCCGATCGGCGGGGAGAGCAAGGAAGCACGGCGACGAAGAACAACACAAAGAGCTGGAAGAAATGGAAACTTACCCCCAGGCATCTCTTGCGACAATTGGAACCATCATTGTTTTTCAGAGGGCAAACCACTTCGTTGTTGGCGTCAGTGACGGAGAACGAACTGGTTAAAGATGATCGGGGCGGCATGGTCTGCATGGATCCGTTTCGGGCGGCGGCGTGGGGTGGGTTTGTCGGAAAGGAGGATCAAGCACCAGCACACACAAGGCAAGGCACACAGGCTGTGATTTTCAGGGCAGTGTCAATTCAATCTGGAAGATCTCCGCAAGGCGACATAGGCTGCTGCGACCGAAAAAAAAATGACACCAGCCGATTGTTCGTAAAAGAAGCTCGAGCAAGTCTAATCAACTGGAGAGGCGAAACGGGATGATGGAAGAAAGAGAACAACGGAGGGCGGCGAAAGAAAGAAAAAAGAGTATTGCAACAGTATGAGTAATGGCCAAGCGGACGCCCTGCTAGACTACCACTTGATCTAGCTTCTATTTCCAAGGCCAGTTTAAGTAGCACTGATGTCTGGAGCAACGGAGAATGGGAATAGGAACTAATGCAATCAATCTCTCATAGAGCAGAAGCAGCAGCAGCAGCAGCAGCAAGAAGAAGGAAATGATGGAGGAAGCAGCAGTAGCAGTAGGCAAGTAGGTAAGGTAGTAAGTATTGGAAGCAACACTACAGGCAGTGGCAGTGGAGGGGGGAGAAAGTCAAGGAGCTTCACTTATCCACTAGACCGAAAGCAGGCTAGTGGCACACAATCTGGACAATTGACAGGCAAAGGATTGGGGGAGAGCAAATATCCACTTTAAGCAAAAGGAGAAAGAGTCTAAAAAAGAAATTGGAAAAAAGGAATTGGAAAAAAGAAGCAGAAAAAAAAAAAAAAAGAAAAGAAAATTGAGAAGGAAAGGCGAAAAAAGTGGGAACGGAGGGTATTGCAGTGGTACAGTCAGTAATCATACGTACAGTAAGTAATAAAAAGCTAAAATGAACAGGCGGAACAGCTGGCAAATGCTTTGCTAGCTACTAGGTAGCTAGTTACCTAGCTAGCAGAGCAAAGCAGTGCTTGCAATGGGCGCAATGCTGGTTTCTCCGACCGCGTGGCTCACAGAGCGCTTGTGTTCGCCGAGAGGGTGGCTGTCCAGGATTAATGAACAATCCAGAAAACCCACGGAGCAGGCGATAAGTGGAACAAAGAAGGTTCCCTTTCGGTGGATTTGTTGTCAAACCCTCGATAAAGGTGGGATAAGCGTCTCACAAATGCTCAGTCGGTGGCACGATAAGCATTCGAGGTCCGGACCGTGGGAAGGATAATCACAAGAAAGAAAGAGAAATAAGATGAGGAGAAATCCAGAAGAGAAAGAGAGAGACGAAAGAGAGCTCAGAAGGAATCATTCATATACTAGTCACTACCTGATGTGTTGTTTCTGAATTATGTCTAGCTTATAGCAGGCCAAGACACATCCAAACTCCATAGGAAGCTGCTGCTGCTGCTGCTGCTGGGCGAGGTTTAAAGTGGAAACTACGATAAAAAAGCTCCAGCTGGCTAAGCAGGAAGCTCCCTTCCTCATACTACGGTAGCAGCTCGGCGGCATCACTTTTCCTATAGTAGTCTGACTAGCTGACTGGAATCTCATCCGAGCAATCCCCTGATGAGGCATTAATCTTGTTTTGTTATTATCGTTCTGGTAATGCCGGTCGTACAGCATGTGCCAACAACGATCCTGGTACTGAGTACTATGTATTACGATTTCCTCCCCGTTCGAGACTAGCTGGACGCCAGAGGGTATCTGATGCCGATAGCGCCTATCGATAAGTGTTGCTGTCGCAGCTAAGCTAAATGTGGGACAGCGCGATATCCGCACGCACGACATGGATGGATGGGGGAAGGACGGGGAAGATGAAGTTTCTGTCTCTCTTGTCGCGAAGATTACCAGTTTCGAGCTGGGATGCTCGATCCGAAGATTCGACCTTCTCCTTACTCTTTTTTTTTCTACTGAAGCGGCAAACAAAGGGGAGCAGTTGTTCTCCGACAAGTATGAGCCGAGTCGAGTCGAGTCGAGCCGGCGGGAAGGCCTTTACCAGCCTGATAATAGTAAATGCGTGGGTGAGGGCAAGTTAAGTGATGTGACACTTAGACTTTTCTTGTAGCTCAGCCTCGGTCTTCGTGACCATTACCTGACCGTACCGGAGCTCAAGGATGAGCGGCAGGAACCCCTCTGAATGGCCTCTGCCGTTCCGATTCTGCCCATTTTCAAGCATTGGCAGTTGGCAGCAGATATATACTTCACATATTTAGGTGAGTCGCAGAAGCACTAACTCACCACTCGTGATCCGTGTGATCCAACCCCAACGATTTTACTTTCTCTTTTTACAGTTTTGAAGCGAAGAGATTGAGAAGCCATGACTTTGTCCAGCTGGTCTAAAAATTCCACCAGCCATCGTCGGTCGACGGCCCGGTTACTTGGAACGGGTCTAGCGGAAATCAGCATACGTTACGGTACAGTACAGAAATCGCGGACCAGCAATTCGGGAATGCCGGTGGAACCCCCCCCCCC